>APFE031380457.1:0-78764 GCA_000404065.3 Pinus taeda
TTCTCGTTGATGTGTACCTAATGGTATCCATATTTCAAGTCAATATTTGAGAACACTACTACTCCCTTAAGCCAATTGAACAAGTCATCAATCCTCAGCAAAGGGTATCTATTCTCGATAGTCACTTTGTTCAACTACCTATAATCAATACATAATTTTAGGGTACCATCTTTCTTCCCCAAAAACATGGTCGATGTGACCTAAGGTGATACACTTGGTCTAATGTATCCCTTGTCCAACATTTCCTTTAACTACAACTTTAACTCAACCAATTTAGGTGTGCTCATCCTATAAGGTGCTTTTGATGCTGGAGATTCCTCTCGCACTAACTCAATAAAACATTCTACCTCCCTGTTAGGTGGAAACTCTATAATGTCCTTAGGGAATATATCTCGAAACTGCTGCAACACTGGGTACCTGTTCAACACATATGCATCTTCAACCTCCTTACCCTTATCACTAGAAATGTGTACTGCAAATAGCCTTCACCCTTTCCTATACTACGCTTTACTTGCATAATTTTCACCATCCTAACTGATGTGGCTTTATTCTTACCTTACAAGACTCTTGGTTCTCAATTATCATCAACATGCTCTATAGCTTTGTCATAGCAGTCAAACATTGGCTCTATGAAGATACAACCAATCCATGCCCAATAACATACAATATGAACCCAATGGTAATAAATTAAAATGGGTTGTTGTAGGCATATCATTTAAGTCAAATGTGCAAGATGTTACCCAATGATGAACTTCTTCGTACCTGTAGTCAACTACAATAACCAAGATTCTCCATGCAACTCCTTATTCAACCCACACTCATCTACCAACTTAGGACTAACATAGCTATAATTAGATATAGGGTCCATCAAAATATAAATAATTTGATCAAAAAGCTTACCATCCATATCAATGATAGATTCCTAGTGTTCTGCTTGCCCATTATCCATTGCTTCATAGATATGTGGAATACTTTGACCAACATCCCAATAGTCTGCACCTCTTGTACACTTTATATCTTAGGCCTTCCATCCTATTGTTGTGAACAATCTCTCCTAAGGTTCTCCTCACCACATGTCCAAGACTCCAACAGACCAGTGCCCTCACCTCTATGATGGTGTTGTTGTTGTTGCCCGTGTCCC
The DNA here is from genome assembly GCA_000404065.3 of Pinus taeda. NCBI lineage: Eukaryota > Viridiplantae > Streptophyta > Pinopsida > Pinales > Pinaceae > Pinus > Pinus taeda. Next base: position 1,142 of record APFE031380457.1, read on the forward strand.
TATCTAGCTGCATTAAATCCCTTTTGCAGTGCCACATTTTCTTTCACATCTGCATGTTGAGGCCTTGTCCTCTTAGGATGACATTTACCTATACCTTTGTCTTTTCCTTTCCATCCATGCTGAGATTCATTCTTATGCTTTGCTTGCTCATAACAATGTTTCAGTTTCCCTATGACTTCATCAAGTGACCGAGGCTCATTATACTTAATCTAATCTCTAAATGTTAATGGAAAACCATTGATAAATCTCTAAACTTTAGCCTTCTCATCAATAAGATATGGTACATACCTTAATAACTCAAGAAACTTGGTCGTATATGGTTCGTCTATCACTGACCCCATCTTTAACTCATAGAATTATTTAGCCTTGTTGTCATAGTCCTTTCTGACAAGTACTTCTTTCTGAAAATCCTCTTGATTTCCCTCCAACTCAAGTCATTTGTCCTGATGTCTCTAACCTGCTTAATATCTTCCCACTATATGTCTACTTTACCTTTCAAGCTAAAGATAGCTATCTAGGCCTTCATGTTATCTATGTACTCATGCAACTCAAAGAATTTGTTCATGTCAAGTATCTAAGCCTTTGCATCTTCTGGCTTCTTCACATCTCCATCAATAGTAGGTGGTTTTTCTTTCTTGAATTAATCCAGCAAGTACCACCTATCATTCCTTATGTAAGGCTTATAGCGATGATGATCATGATGTCTATCAAAACTAGAACTAGAATAATACATGTGCTCATCGCCCCTCCTTTCCAGAGTGTCGAACAACCTTCCATATCTCACCATGTCATATCTATCCAACCTATGTCTACCAAGAGATATACTACCATATTATCCATTAGTTCCATCCTCATGTGCATGGTTGATCCGAAGCGCCCCTTGTTGTAGCAGTTCTGAAAAAAACTAATGAAGTATATAATTGAACTTTGTTTTCTTCTCTTGTACCTATATGATCTAGTCATTATCTGCCTTACAACTCCTTATATCTTCCTTCAAGTTCCTGAGTGTACTTTCCAAATCAAAAGTATGCCCCACACCACACTTCTCATTTGATTCATAAGGAGATTCTACGTAGTCTACCATCTTGCTATCCATTTGATCTATTTCTTCCTGCAATTCATAATATGTCAGATAAACCAAATCACAATAAATTGACATACCTTAGCATTGCTTGGGGAGGATACCTTGTCTGCAAGATCACCAAATTATTGTGATATGTGTATAACATAATCGTAGTAGCATATAGACATGCACAAATAAATGAATCAACACATAAACATTACTCTAACTAGGATCCAGTCATCAATGCAAGGCCATATGAACAATTCATGCTATGACCTCATGCATGCCAACAACCATTATACCATTGTACACATTTCTACATGCAACCAACAATATGCATAAGAAATTCCTAACCAACTAGAAATATGCATAACCGCATGTAGTCGAACATAATCAATCACTTCTTCTAATCAACCTATAAGACTAATGCATGTAATCAAAATATTAAAAAATGTAACCTAACATATAAGGATGTAAGTAGGAAACATAAAATAAACATGTAAGTAGCAAATAACCATGTACAATCAGTCACATACTCATGTTGAATACTCTTCACAAAATGAACATCAAATTATCCATGATAACCATACTACAACCCTAATCCATCATCAAGCAAATGCAACAAGTATATAAGTGTAGGAGACACACATCAACTGACATGCATGCATGACCAACACACATTCAACCCATTCAGCCCAAGAGTTGAACCATGCTCTGATACAACTCTATAAAATCCTCCTCCTGCATCCAGCCTAGTAACCGTGCCAATTGGGGTAAGCAGCGGATGAGAGGCTATTATGATCAGATTTGACCTCCTAGGTAACCTTAAGGAAGTGGAACCAGTGGAACATCACACACAACCATCCAAAATCATCAATAGAACCCTCAGGAGACAAGTTAGCCACTCAGACAACCTGTCCTTGGGTCCCACTATTCTTCTTGACAATTTAAGGCTCAATGGCTCTCATGCTATGGGAAAGGGAGTGACCCAAAACCTAAAGTTTCTCCCATAGGAATGTCTACCAGCGACTATGGATGAAACTTTCTAGTTCTGTTCCAGTTACTCTAGGATTGGAGCCACTTTTTCAGGCCAAGAGCCCAGGCCAATACCCAGAATGGAATGAAAGCTCAGAATTAAGTAAAGTATAGGAAAATAATGATGCAATATTAAATAGTTGATCAAGGCCTTAACTAGATCCCTACTAGCCATGAAAGGCATTTCATCAAACATATCATCAACATGTAACCTACAAGTGTAAATAACATAATTAAGTGTAGGGGTCTCTTACTTATCTGAGAATCACCATGAACCATTGTTTCCTCATGTCATTTACTACCTTATAACTTATTAGGTCATAGATAAAATATCCATTCAAATACAAGTAAAAACATGTTGAGGGCCAAACATAGCTCCTGCCATAAAATGAACATGTAACCAACATAATAGGAACAAAATTAAAATAAACATATCAGCCATCAAAATCCACATATACACTAGTACATTTACACATGAAAATAAATGGAATGAATTTCTCATTAATCAATGTAATGAACCAACTGGAGATGATATTACCATGTTCCACCCAACCATAGATTGGTTATTCCAAGTCTCTCTTCAGCCAATCACCCCTGTGCCATATTCCAAGCATGAATGTGGGGCTCATAGAACACATCAAAAACACCAACCAATGTGGATTCCACTAGATTTCTTTGCCTACAGTCTGAGGGATTTCAGTGCATCCTACTCTCTCAGGCTTAACCATGGATCTACAATCTGATCCATGGATCACTAGGCCCTACACCAAGACGTACTCTCCAAGATTTACCATGCATTCCACCTCATAATCACTAGGCCCAACGGAGAGAAAATCCACCTATTGGATTTACTGTGTATCCCACCATTCACTAGAAAGGATTCCTAGGCCCACCAAGGCACATAATCTAGCTTTACCACAACCCACAGTCTGGTTCATGGGTTGCTAGGTCAGTGGCTTCATGCATCCTCATTCTGTTTTAGGGACCACTTCCAGCATGTGTTTTTCAATTCAAAGATCCACCCCACTCAGCTTCAAACCCAACCTAGCCATCCCACATAAACCACATGAGAGAACCCATCTCATCAAAGCTATCAAGAAACGGCAAGGCTAGGCTGAAAATAATGTCACACCTGGAAAAACCCATTCCATGGTAGAAAAGAAATGCATGCAACCCCATTTATGCCAAATCTAGCAAGGAAAATACACATGCAAATTGATACCTACAATGAAGGTTGTTGTATTTACTTGATCCTACCTTTCCCTACTTGATCTTTGTGACCTCTTGCGCTCTTTTCCTTTCTTGCTTCAATGCCAAAGTTATCCAAGAAAACTCTAAGTGTCTAAGAGTATGAGAGAGAGAGAATAATGAAATATCTCCTAAGCTAAATCACAAAAGGTTACTTACTGATCCTTATAAGAATTTTTAAGAATGAGGACCCTATTTTCTTCATTTTCCATTATTTTCCTTCATTTTCCTTCTAGCATGCAACTTGTGACCTTTCACCTCCTCTTTCTCCTAGTTTCTTTATTTTCATAATAAATGTGACAAAAATGTGTTTTTTCCTTTCCAAAGACTTAGCTATTTCCTTTGCCAATTTCCTTAGCCATAAACAACTAAATGAACACACACTAGGATATCTTTCCTATCATTCAGCTTGGAATAAGTGTCCTAGTCGTCCGCAGGTTTTTTTTTTAACATTTATTACATGGAATTTTCATCAGGGCTATTACATTTACTACTTGCCTGAGTTTGATGACCTAAAAATAAATCCTAATGAACTTATGGCTGATTTTATAAAACAATTTAATAAAATTTATAATAAAAGAACACCAGACTATAAACCGCCAGTGGTTGCTGCTAAAGTAAGATTCTCTAAAGGTTTTGATGATTATTTTGTTGTTATGCTTACAGAAAGAACATCTATTACCCTAGCAGAAATGCATATCAATTTCAATGAACTTGAGGCTAATAGATCAACATCATCTAAACTTAAGGAAAAGGTAGAAAAGACTGAAAGAAAAATGAAATATAGGGAGGAAGGAACCTCTTCCTCTAAAATTAAGAGTGAGGATCATAAAATAGATTAAATTACTTCCTTACTAAGAAATCATTCAAATAGAAGATCAAAAATAGAAGCAAAACCTAGAGTTGTTCAACAAACATCAAACATACCTCAAGTTCAATATAAAAGACCTTTCCAAGCCCAAATATTTCAAAGACCTAATATTGATCAACAAACTCAACCCCCATTAATGATTAATGATTAGGAACCTAAAGAAACTGGTCATTTGGTTATAGACAATATTAACTATTTTTATAATCCTTTAAATCAAAATTATATAATTCTAGATTCTCATTATCAACCTTCACCTTAAATTCAAGAGGACTCTTAGGTTTCAAAATATCAGGCCTTTTCTGAGTTTCTAATTGCAGAATTAAAAGGAGATATTATTTAAGACCCAGACCAAGACCTGGTAGACCACCTAAAAATATCATTGTTAATGAACCACTAGTCAAAACAATTGAGACACAAACAACATTGATTCAACTATTAAACCAATAAAAGGAACATAACACTTTTGAGAAACTATTCCAACAACGTTTAATGTTTAGAGAGAATTAAAGAGAGTCAAAATACCTATTCCATTTTTTGAACTCTCCAAAAAACCAGGTTACAAAATTGAAGCGTCAAATGGATTTAGTCCTCAAGCATTGATGTTGAGGGAGATGTAACCAGTCTACAAGATGAAAAACCTTTAGTGGGTTTTGGTCATAGTTCTAATATGATCGATGAAAAAATTCCCCCTTTTATGCTACTTTGAAGGTTCATGATTTACTATTATATAACTACATGTTAGATTCTGGGGCCTCTCACAATCTAATGCCTAAAGTAATCATGGATCAACTTCAATTACAAATCACAATATCTTATCATGATTTATACACTTTCGATTCAAAGAAATTACCTTGTCTTGGACTAATCAAAGATCTAGTTGTAACTCTAGCACATATCCCTATTAAAAGTGTAGTTTTAGATATTGTTGTTACAGATATTTCCCCAATATTTGGAATGTTATTATCCAGAGATTGTTGTGCCAAGTTAGGAGGAAGTTTGCAAATGGATGTCTTTTGATACAATTCCTATTTATGGGGAAGAACACCTTAGATTATGCAAAGAGGTAATATTTATTAATAATGTTTGTAAAGTTGATCAAGAAATAAATCATCTTATTTATATTGTTGATAAGGATTTTGGGTGTTTTACCTTATCTTCTAATGATCTCCAAAATTCTCATCTTAGCAGTGAACAGATTGTGGATAAACCTAAATGTATAAAAACTGATGTTTTCAAGTTATACTTTAATGGGCCTTTCCAAAAGATAGAGCTAGAGCTAGAATTGTACTTATTTCTCCAGATAGAGAAAATATAACTCAATCTTTTAAGTTGGACTTTGATTTTACAAATAATGTAGTAGATTATGAAGTGTTACTTTTAGGAATTGAGTTAGATAAATGTATGAATGTTCAAAACTTAAGTGTATTCGATGATTTAGAACTCATTGTGAATCAAATAAGAAATCTATGCCAAGAAAAACATCCTAGGCTTAGATCTTACTCATTGTGAATTACGTAAGAAATCTATCCCAAGAAAAAAAATCCTAGGCTTAGATCTTATCGAAATGAGGTATGGGATTTTATGGATAATTTCTTTCAAGCTTTTAATATTACAATAATCCATACAAATGAAAACATTTATGCAGATTCATTATCTATCTCAACTAGCTCTTTGAAAATACCCAGTCCAATGGAGTTACAATACCAAATTCAAGTAAAGTATAGGCCTTCAATTCCTGACAACCTTAAGAATTGGCAAGTCTTCGAAGATATTGAGAAATTGAAGATTTTCTTACAATAAATTGATGAATTCTCAACTTTATAAATCAAAGAGGAATAAATCATTGATCATAAGTCTAATAATAAAAAAGAAACTTCACAATTAAATCACAAGATAATTGATCATAATATCATTCAGTTGCCCAATAATTACATACCTAAGGGTTTAAATCCTCTTGAAAAACTTTTTGATAATAATGATGTTTCCAAAACTTCATTATCAAGTTCACACCAAGAGGATATTGAATAATTCAATATTGAGACCTGTGAAGAAATAAAAAATGTAAAACTTTCTACATCATTACCTAAGGAAATGAAGGAGAAATATCTAATTCTTCTCAAACATTACAAATATGTCTTTTGTTGGTCATATGAGGAGCTCAAAACCTATGAAAAAACACTTATTGAACACAAAATTTCTCTCAAACTATAACCTAAACCTTTCAGGGAGAAATTGAGGAGAATAAATCCATTTTTGCTTCCAAATATTGAAAAAGAACTCAAGAAATTTTGGATGCCAAAATTATTGTTCGTCTAAGATACTCTGATTGGATAGCAATCTCGTTCTGGTCAGAAAGAAAATTGGTGAGATAAGATTGTGTGTAGACTTTATAAACCTAAACATAATATCTTTAAACACAATTATCCATTGCCCAAGATGGATCAATTACTTCAAAAGCTTTCGGGCTCTAATAGAATTTCTATGCTGGATGTTTTTTTTGGATACAATCAGATCATGGTAAGTCTATAAGATAGGGAAAAAACAACATTCACAACTTCTTGGGGTACATTTATGTATGCTACAATGCCATTTGGCCTAAAAAATGCAGTAGCTACCTTCCAAAGAGAAATGGAACTAGCGTTTTTTGGTAAATTTAATATGTTTGTTGTTATTTATCTGGATGATCTAACTATATTTTTGAATTCCGATGAAAAACATTTAAAGCACTTGAAAAGGTTTTTGATGGGTAAAAGAAATATAGAATTTCTCTCAATCCATAGAAATGCTTGTTTTCTAGAAAGGAGGGAAACCTACATGGCCATATCATTTCAAAAGAAGGAGTAGTCATTGATCTAAAACGAGTCTCGGCCATTGGGTTAATACCTAGGAATATAAAAGAAATCTAGACTTTTCTAGGAAAGATTAATATTTTAAGGAGATTTATACCAAACTATGATAACATAGTCAAGGATATCACTGATATCCAAAAAAAATATCATGAAGTTAAATGGATAGTGTAGGCAAGGTATGCTTTTACACAAATCAAGAAGGTTATTTCTGAAGCTCCATTACTAGCCAGTCCTGATTATTCCAAGCCTTTTAGAATTTTCTCTTTTGCCTCTGATACTACCTTAGCGGTTGTCTTATTTCAAAAAAATGATAATGAAGATGACCAACCTATTTCATTTTTCAGCAAAGTTATGAGAGATGCTGTTTGGTCAATTTAGTGTTTCTAAATTGATTTCATTAATTGTCAACCCGGGGCTCATAAGCTGATGAAGTGAAGGTGTACTATATGTACTTAGGCAGCCTCTTAGATATTTTTGTCGTTTGGGGGTGTTGTTTGTGGTCAATTTATCTTCCTAAGATGGGATGGAGATTTTATAAACAGATGAGTGATAGTATGTGTAAGGTGATTTCTAAATGAGTGAGTGTGTGTTACTGGTGGTTTCTAATTACCTTCTAAACTTGCAAAGAAAAAGCTTGAAAGAAATAACTTGAAATGAAACTGAAAGAAAAACAAAAAAAACCACTTTCTAATAGCACTAGTCACTACTCATGCTGCTGCAATAAAAAGATAAGAAAAACTACTTTAAAGACCAGTTATAATGTTTAACTCTTCCTAACTCTCTTCTTCCAACATATGGTATTATGTGAAACACGATTAAGAAGTAGTTAGAGATAAGTCTAAAAAGTACTCAAAGCAAGCTGTAATTTATCAGTATTCTGATCTCTTAAAGATGAATAGCTTATGATAAAGAGACCATCAATATGTTAGCATACAACTTGAGAAACAAAACTAGAAATGAGCTAGGAAAACAGAGTAAAGGCAGCAACTTATGAATATGACAACTGAAAATACTATTAAAGATAAAGCAAATACACAAAGACACACAATCCCGGGCTAACACCTGCAAAAGACGGTCCTGATCAGTTTAAAGTTAAATGCTGGAAATGAAATGACAGTGAAATTAAATCAAATATGTACATGTGTTAAAGAAAAGGAAAATTGCTAAATTCGAAAAAAGGAAATGACAAGAACATAAAAGTAAATTATTGTACAAAGGCTGTTATGAACGGGGGCCCTCCATCCACAAAGCCCAAAGAAAGATCAGCTATGTAAAAGAGTCAAAACAGCAGTCTTCTATTAATTCATGATGCAGAAATCATAGTCAAAAAGCGCTGAAACAACAGCTTCAAAATAGAGTTTCTGTGCTCACAAAAAGCGTAGCAATTACATAAACAAAACAACTAAAGACTAATCCTTAAGTGTGCGCAGACGCTGGATTTTATAAGCAAGTAAACAACTGCCTACTGCGTAAAACATGAAACTGAAAATTAACTGACAACATGCTAATTAAATGGTTCAGCAACACGTCAATAGGTTCGTGGGTGATCTGGAAGGTACGGTCATCATGGAGGTTGAATCCAAGGTTGGATCCTGTCTCCCATAACCTGCATAGAGTGGAGGAGTTGCCATCTAGAGTAACGTATCCTTTCAGCTCACGCAGCACTGTTTGAGCTGGCTTTGTTGACCGAAGTTGGATCCTCATTGAGCGGAGGTATGCGTGGCATTGCTGACTGAGCCAATAGCACAGGAACCTTCAACACCTTCATTCCCACGTGCCCATGTGATTCGTTTCTCAAAATGACACGTGGAACATGGAGATCAATGAAAAGGCTTTGGAATTGCTGAATGGCTGCGTAATTGAAAGATAGCTGCGGAAACTCTGTGCATATGTCAAAAATCTAGACAAACAGTCAAACATTTAGCAAAGTCAACCAATCATGCTTAAAGACATCAAATGTAATGATCTAGGTAAGTTTATGAGGAAAATAGGGCAAAAGAGAGGGATAAGTGAGAAAAAGCTGTAGGTAATGATGGATAATTAGGTGCAAGTTAGAGGCTCTACACAGATAATTAAGGACCTCCCAGATCAACCCAGGTGATCAAAAAGACTGCTAATAAATCCCCAAAAGCAAAGAGAGACCAAATTCAAAATCAAAACAAGAGTAAAGAGAAAAACATAGGATAGCCTCCCCATAGGAATCGGCAATTTGTGATTCAAGAAAGTGTTCCTTCTGCGGACAGAGGAAACCCCTCTAGCCCTAGAGTGGGTCTAGTCACAAACCAGGATAGATCAACAATAGCTTTCCTTAAACAGTTAAAGTTGGAGGCCTACCTCAACTGGTGGTCGATGGAGTTCTGTTGCATTGCTCCGGCTTTCACTTCCTTCTCCTCAATGAGTGATCAACCTAAAACAATGCAAAGGAAATACAACAAAGCACGTAACTAGAAACAAAATTGACCTATTTACTCACAAATTCAAGAAGCCATGAGCTATCAAGTACATTACATACAAGACATAGGAAAACATCATTGATTGCATTAATAATGAAATAAGAGCAAGCTTACAACCGAAGTCTTAATGTCACAATCCTTCTCAGAGGAATCTAACCAGCATGTTCTTCAAGCATTCACTCTTTGAAGATGGATCTCCCAACATACAAAGGCCTCTCTCACTCATAAGTTTGACATGGAATCAAGGGCACTTCACAACCTTCCCCAAGCTATCAACACTCTCACACTTATCACACTCACACTAGCTATCTATCAAAAGCACTAATAGCACTGCTCAATCCAAGAATTTACCAACTACCAACTATTAGTTGATCATATCAAAAGTGAGTGCTTAAATAGGAGAAGGAGTCTCCATAAAAGGTGGAAGAGAGAGCTTATCACCAAGGAAGGTAGCACAATTGACAGAACTGCCACACTAGGGAAGGAAGGGCGACACAAACTAGGCCAACAACCATGTCTGGAGCCATCCAGAAGGTTGACTGTTGGAACAAATTTGCCCAATATGGATCATCGTAGGTACATAACTGAACTGCAGTGCAAACACCACGAGTGAGAAATGTAGCTAGTCAGATCATCGTTGAATATAATAAGCAACCTCACGCTGGGGCATGAAATCAGACAATCGCAGGAATCAGATGTACTTCCGCACTGGTAGTGTGGCTGGATAGTCGTGATGAGGTAGATAACTTAGGAAAAGTGGGTCAAATGGCATGATTAGAGAGCATTTGTTCAACATGAGCATGTTTGACTTGGACACACGACACAGAGTGGGTCAAATGGCATGATCAGAGAGCATTTGTTCAACATGAGCATGTTTGACTTGGACACATGACACAGTAGATGGACTGGGAGTGAAGGTAGTGACAAATTACTGTTTAACACCTTCCTTAACCATTGTTTCTCCTAGAGTCTACAAATACTCCATGCTACTTGGGCTTACTATGGCCCACTACCTACTCCTTCTGAGCCCATCTATTCCAATTTTTCATACTTCAAGAATCATGGGCCATATGCAAGTGGCCTGGCACACCTTCTTAGCAACCAGATCCTCTGCAACCTCCTACTTAAGACTCAACTTGTCCTTTAGGTGGAATTCTATCAGGATAGTTTCCTTCTTATGGTATCTCTCCCAGCCCTTTTCCACCCAGAATAGTTCCCCCAGGTCTCTCCCATCCTCGAGTATTTCCTCCAGCCATTACCCCTATCGTCAGATACCTTTCTTGTTCTCTCCACTAGGAATTTTTTCTACTCCTGTAATGGCTAGTTGAATCTTCCTAACATCACCTTGGGGATCCCAGTCTAGTACATTGGTTCTCCCATAAACACTCGTCCCTACAAACTCAAGCCTTATATAGATTTCACTCTAGTTCAACCCATTGTAAACACCCCTTCCTTTTCTTTGGTTAAAAAAAAAGTCACTCCTTTTCCAAAAGCATCTCATGAGGGGGGCCAAAACTAAGAAAAAGGGTAATAAAGACAAGGCACCCCAAGAAACTCCCACTCCTCCTAAACCTCCAAAGCCTTATCCTCCATATTATTTGTGTGATCTTTTTGGGCATGCCACCAATAGTTTTCATGAGATCCCTCATATTAAGAATGTGGTTGCTGACACCTTTCCAAACTCTAGCATTCTTGAGGTCTATGTTACCTTACTCAAGTCAGCCAAGAAGAATAAAACCTATGCACCAATTCCCCTTGTTCTTTGTGTGATATCTATGCGCATTACTCCCATCACTCTCCCTGTCTCAAATATTTTTGCGATACACTTCAAGTCCTTCGCGAGTTAGATTCTGCTCATAGTTATTGCACCTTTACTCCACCTGTGAGTCCTAGCACCAATGATTTGCCAGGATAGGAGGTTTCTCAACCCACCATTGTGATTCCCCCTCTTGATGCCGAAATGACGGATATATCAGCCACTAATCTCTACCTATCATCATCGATGGGATCTATATATTCGGAATCTTTAGGAGTTTCATATTGTGCTTCTTTCAAACCTACCTCAGAAGACAATTTGGTTTCAACATCAATATATGTCACATCTACTAGTCATCCTTCAAACCTTTATGATGATGCACATGTGAACCTTGTCTCCCATGGCGATGGTTGGTTCAATCACCCCTTACTTAGAACCCATAAATTTGAATCGAATCCACCTTGTGGCCATTACATTACCACTCAATGCCTGGGTAAGGGGGCATCCATTTTTCATAGTGTAGGAGAAGCAATTCTCCTTATCCATCTTAGTACATTCAATAGTGTTAACTCTCATACCATTATTATTCCCCATTTAGAAGAACCTCTAGAGTCCCATAACACTCCAGATAACCCTAGGGATGATCCAATTAATAATTCCTCAAACTTACATAAACAAACCAATCCATTATACATTATTGTTATTCGTCCACCATGTCGTCTATGTGAGCATCAGTTCACTGTATTCAAAGCCACTCCTTGGTATGGCAACGCCATGTATGCGAACTCGGAAATTTAGTCTCTTTGACATATATATCCAATGCCAAATGAGATTGAAAATCCACCATTGCCTTTCTCCAACTGTATCTATCTATTCTTCCCATAAGAATACATCCATAAAATAAAAAAATGGTGAACCACATCATGCATAACCATATTAACTACCATCCATGTGTGTTTGGAATCCATTATTCTACATACATCTAGGATGTCCATAGAATGCTACAAGCATACATCCAAAACTAGGGGGAGCATATGCCCCTCCATCTACTCATCATCTTTTGAAGGATCTTGTGCCAGTAGGGTTGATTCCTTTAATCCATTATTTGATCACCTAAAACATAATGATGCTCGAAAATCTCATCTAGCTAGGGGCATCATACCCAACTTTGCATACCTAATAAGTCCACTCCATCATCATATGTTGGGGGGCAATATTGTATGCTTGGGGGCATGATGGTACCCCTGCCCCCCTTCACACTTGTTTAACATAAGTCTTAGCTTAGACCCCAACAATATAGGTATGGTCGCTTATCCTTTCATTCCTTGGATAGTTTTTCCTACCGACCTCTTCAGCGAGCCATATACTCATCACAGATCATAGATTCTTGATAACATATCTTCAAATATTATACTCTATGTGATAACACACAGACCACCCAGTCCCCATTTTTGACATTGTGGGTGGGGATGATCATAGACCTTCTCTAGTAGTTCATTCCTATATTCCTTTCTTACCTTGATTCTTCATCAAGAACCATCCTTCTAAGAAGCATTAATGCCATATTTCAGAAAAGTAAGGTCACCTATCTGAAAGTCACTTATCTAAGTTCTGACAGTTAACTTATCTACTACACGATCGCAAAGATTTAGGGTCTCCTTCTCCTCTCCAAATTCTCCAACAACTCACTATGCAAATGAATTGGATTTCTGGGAAAGAATCCCTTTCATAGGAAAACTACTAGTTTTTATGTCACCCAAGGATTTTGCAGTTTTTTTTTCTGCAGTACTTCGCCGTGACATGAGTGAAAAAAGGTTCAAGAATCTATTTCATAAGGCTGAAAATCATTTATTTTTTCTTTTTTACTCCATATTGTAGGGTGGATCTCTAAAAGGTATGAAAGATATCCCTCCAAACCGTACATACGACTTTCATCAAATACGGCTTTCCACATTATTATATCTACATAGATGAGATATATATCTTTATGCATATAATTCTATTTACTCACTCTCAATTGAGTATCCGCTTTGCTCCGTGTTATCAGGGACAGATGCTTCCAACCTTGGTTCACCCTGCTACAGAAGAGAATTGCTATACTTCCCTAGGAGGATAGGGCCTTAGGACAACACCGCGCAACAACAGGCTGGCTGGCAGGGGTGAGCAATTGGCGTACACATGCTCGTAAGTGATAGTAATCCTAATTGTTCCTTGAATAGGACCACAATAAGTGAATAGCTAATCGAGAGGGTGGATGACTAATTGCCCCCAACTTCTTATTCTTCTTTTGAGGATAACCGATCGAGACCCGTAAACCATAGTTTAGTTTGAAAAACCATTAGCACCATTGAAAATATCTCACTGAGCTCTATAATGGGTCTCTCTTTGTTTTTGGTAATTTGAAACTTCACGAGGAAGCCATTTTTTCCATGAAGTCTCACTTTGCCTCCTCTCAAAACCAAATTTCTTAATATGAGTAGCATATACACTGGTACCACTTTACCTTTACACTCGTTGACTCATGTGTTGATTTTATTCATGAGTAAACATTACTTACTCATATTTTCATGGTCCCCTTTGGGCATCTCCCATGTAGCAACATCATCGAGTCATCCTTGTTCAAAGCATAAGAGTTTCATCACCATTGCATCATGGAGTTGCTTCAGAGTCCCATTGAGTCATGTTAGAGTATATCATCCATCCTTGCATCACATTCATCCCATTTTTCTCATATTTGGCCTCCAACTATACTGATCTATCTTTGAAAAGCCTTCATCTAAGTAATTGACCATCCCCTCTAGAATCGAGTCAGTCACTACCAAGTCAACCATGCATATTATTCTATAACAAGGGAATTTACTAGTCTACCACTCATCTCATTCTTCCATCATCATCCCACTAACAATCGATCCATCACATTACTATTATCCTCATGCCTTTGTTGAGGAATCGTCATTTCCTCAACTCTAGTGGGCCCTCTTTCGTCAAATTCAAAACATTTATTCTGGGAGAGTGGTTTAGAGGGTGGTGTACCTTGGTTCTATCTTACATCATTGTTTAGTGCCTCATATCAGGCAAAGGGAATCCTCATTTTTCTTTGACTTAGTTGATTCTCGCATGCTCAACTACAACTCATTATCACACAGTCAAGAATTGTACACTTGATGATTTAGTGATCCAAAAGATTGCACTAGCCTTTCTGAAGTGTGTATGAGATGTTTCAAACCTCATGAGGGGGTGACCCTTTAGGTAGCCCCACATATGCTCGGATGTCATTAGCTCATAATCTAGCCTTAGATGCAGTTTCATAGATTTCACTGGGTCGGTTTCCACTGATCACAGTGCTTACAACATGGTATGTCTCCTTCAGAAGATCCATTCAGATCTTTATATCCCTTTCCTATTCAACAAGGATTCTTAGGTTGTGACCCCCTCCCCCCTCACCATCTCATTTTGAGGGGCATGATGTCTCATGTACTTAGATCTGTAGATGTTATTCCATTTAGTCCTAACCTTTTTTTTCTAGGTGCATTATGTATATGGGACTCATTGTATCATTGTATCAATTTCTGGCCCACTGATGTCAACATGTTATGTATCATGTATCATGTACTTTGTACCTTATTCCAACATTTTTGGACACATCATCATTATTTGTACTCAGTTATCTCGGCGGGTATGGGTATGCCTCCCCATCTCATTTGAGATTATGTACTCAAAAATAAAAGGAGACTTATATCAGATTACTAGGTCTTTCCTCCTCCATTTTTAGTCCTCTCTCTCTCTCTCTAGGACTCCCCTTTTATGTCTCATGAAAGTGAAACCTACAACGTATCTCGGTCATATGATTTGCTCCTAACATTCTTAAGTTGGGGGGCAATTTGTTATCACTTAAAAAATGACCACCTAGGCATTTCTTACTAGGTGGATCAAAATACACCATGTATGATTAATTTTACCGTGGTAAAACCACTTTCACCAAGGGAAATAATTTAATAAACCTTTTTCCCTAAATTATTTCTCATTAAAATTCAAAATCCTCATGAAAATTATTGAATAAATCATTATTTTTTTAATTTTCTCTTGAAGTAATTATTAAATAATTATTTGATAACTATTTATTTATTATTCCTTATTTATTCCATATTTTCCTTATGAGATAATTATTAAACCACTATTTAATGATTATTTCTTTCTTAATTCTCACAAAGTCATTAATAAATCATTTTTATTTCTTAATTACTTCAACCACTTTCTAAATAAAGATATTTGTCCATTTTGAATATCTTTTCTCTCCAAAAAATATAATAAAGTATTCCCAATCACTAGATTTTGATTTGGTCAATAATATTTTATTATTTTCTAATTCCTAATTTAGCTCAATACTTTGTTATAAATAGAGGGTTTTTCCATTTGTTCTCCACCTTGATCATTCTCACCGTCACCACTATTGTCTTATCACATTTGAGCTCCCACTTGACTTCAAGTTATTTTTGTTTGTTTTTCTCCCATTGCAAGTTGAGAGAGAGAAACATATTGTTGAAGCACAAGGACGTCAAAAGGAACCATCCCACAAAGGGGGATCTATAGGCCCAAGTTTGCAGATTCTCCTCACCATGTTCTTCATTTAAATTCATAAAATTCGCTTATTCATATGACCCATTGGGTTGTGACACTTTCATTTTTGTTGTTATATGTTTTGGGTTGCATATGATCCTTTGATGTAGGGTTTTTCATCCATTTTTCATTGCAGATATGAAGCATAGACAACCATGCTTTGTTGTTAGGGTCACTTGCCACCAGTGACTTAAGTGAAGCATTTTTTGTACACTTCTTGAAATATTTATGCTAATAAAGAGAACATAAAATTTCACAACTATTTATATTTTTATATTCTCAACACGGAGTCAGTCATCTATGATATCATAATCCTATGCACACAAGGTCAATCTTGAAAGAAAGTTTGAAACCAATTTCTCTTTTCTAGGTTTGTGAACAATAGTTAAATCAAATTCTTGTAGTAATATAAACCACCTAATTATGTGAGCATTCACATTCGGTTTGTTCATTAGGTACTTAATTACCGAATGGCCAGTATGTACAAAGACCTAATAGCTACTAATGTAATTCTTAATTTGTTTCAAAGAAAGTATAACAGCTAATAGTTATTTCTCAGCATATATATAGTTAAGCTCAAATTTAGACATATTCTTATTAATGGAATAAATGGCATAGGGAATTTTACCTTCATGTTGCCTTTCTTCTACCCAAACTTATTTATCTAATGCATATGTATGGATGTAAAAGGGAAAATTCCAATTTCAACCTCTAACGCTAGGTGTCGTCATCATATATATATCTATATATATATATATATATATATATATATATATATATATATATATATTTATATATATATATATATATATTATATTATAATATATATATTTATATATATATATATATATATATATATATTTCTTCAAATTCCTTTTGACATAAATTTGTCCAACAAAACTCTGAATCTTTTGTTATTAAAGAAAATAAAGGAGAAGCAATATTGCTAGATTATTTTATGAATCTTTGATAATACCTAGAAAGACCTATAAAACTTCTAACGTATTTCTATTTTTGAGGAATAGGAACATTTTTTATGATGGTGATTTTGTTAGGATATACTTGGATTCCTTTTTTAGAGAGAAAGTCCCCTAAAACAATCCCTTCATTTATAAAAATAAATATTTATTATTGATTAGGGAGAGGTTCATTTCTTTATACCTCTAAAAAAAAATTCATAAGTTGGAGAGAGCCTCATGGAAATCATATCCACAGGGTGTAAAATTATCCATGTGGATTTTCGCTGAATCACACACAAGGTCAAAGAAAATACTTAACACTTCCCTCTAGAATGTAGTAGGGACATTGCACTCACTAAATATAAAAACCCTATAATAAAGGGCTCCCCGTGGACATGTGAAGGAGATATTATCTTGATTCTTAAGGTTGATATGAATTTGATTGTACTCATTGGATCCATCCAAAAATGAGAATATTTTTTCACTACAAGGACATCAAAAACATGGTTAATATATTCCATGGGAAAATGGTTTTTTTTCTGGTGGATTTGTTGAGTTCTCTGTAATCAAAATAGATTATCCATTATTCCATTATTTTTATGGATAATTACTAAGAGAGACACTCTTTATCTTAGATTGGATAGATGAATCCTATGTCCAACAATTTCTATAATTCATCCTTAACAATGTCTTCTAAAACAGGGTTAATTTGCCTTCGTGGACGAAAAATAGGTTTATTTCCTTCCTTGATGTATATATCATGAGTGCATATAGAATTATGGGCTCCCTCCATTTCTTTATAGTCCTGTGAAAATGGATCAACATGTTGTCTCAAAACAGTGAGAAATTTGTCATCTTGTTTAGCAAAAAGGTTTTGGAAGGGTTGATTTCTATGGTTTTCACATTATTCTTCTTAGAATGAAAATTTATTGGACAAGATCAACAATTATCGGATATTTTGATGACTTATCTTCAGAACTAACAAGTTTTCTTGTAGATTCAACTTTCAAGCCATAAACATTCATGGTAACAAGGTAATTTTTTGCAAAAACTTGTCAATCAGATTATCTTCATCTAATTGTTTGCTACGAATGGTGGTTTTTATTGTACATATAGGGTATGTTGATTATATATTAAAGTCTTCGTATTCTTTTTCTATACCTAAATAGGAAAATCATGTTAAATTAGTGGTTGAGAAAGTGGATATAATAGAATTTTATTTTTAAGAACTCAAAGATATGACAAGTAATTATCAACATTAGAAAATCTTTTTGCCTTTCTAATTTTCTAACATGGTATCAAAGCTAAGGTAAATAAGGAAGAAAAGGGTAGGTTTAAGATATATTGAGGAAAATAAGATCAAAGGAAGGTCATTAAAAAGGATCATACAAAGAGACAAGCCTATTATCTGTAGGAATTATGTCAAACTCAATGAAGGGAGAAAACAAACTAGAAGAAGCCTTCGAATACATGGCCTAGAAAAAGAGGATAAATCTCATCCTCGAAAAGAACAAAGTTTTAGATCTTGTTCATGGAAAAATAAAGAAGCCTAGAAATGAAAAAAATGAAGTAGATAAATCAAATTTCAACGAAACTGAATTCTCAGGTATGAACCTAATAGTGGATGGAGTTAAGGAGAACCTAATTCCATACATATCCAACATAAATTTTTCTCAATAAATGTATGAGTCTTAATCCAAATTATTCACCATCAAGAACATTAATCAAATAGAAAACCTCAAGAATGAATAAAGGACTATTACTATGATGAAAGATGATACTTTGTCATCCTTCTTTATAAGGATATCTAGAATCAGAGATGAACTCTAATAAATAGATGAATTTTTCCCAGAAAAGGAGCTCCTAACTATTGCTCTTCTAGGAATACCAAAATATTAGAGTTCCTTTGCATCAAGACTTAACAATTGGAAGGATACTCCAACATTTGAACAAATGTGGAATGTGTTAGGGCCTAAATCTACGTCAGGCTGAGAAAGGCAGGATCTAGGGTAACATCAAACCACGCTTAACCTTGTAGCTAGCCCTACCAGGTCGGGAGAGGGCTATTTCCTTGTCAATCTCAGAATAATATGGTCAATAAATCTTGATATGGCTGCTATTAAGACTAATTTTTAGGCTAGGTATGTGTTCAAAAAAGTTTGATTGAATTTAATTTTCTGGCCCAAATGTGAAAGGCAGATTTGGGTTAGTAATGGACACAGTCTTGCAAAGATCTTTATGGGGCGAGGTAGGAAAATGCTTTAGTACTTCAAATTGATTGAGATGGAGAGATTTTATACTGGTGACGAGTTGGAAATTGCGTGAAAGTCTCATGGATCCTCTTCAAGCAGCTGAAAAACATAAATAACTAAACAAACCCTAGGTAGAGAACTACAACATCAATGAATTCTACTGTTATGCCTGTTTCATTTAGTTAATATGAACAGAGAGAGATGATGGCCTACTTGCAATTACAAATGAAAAAACAATACCAAATCAAGTTTCCACAATAATCCCACAAAGTGCTACAAACCCTGGTCTATTCCTTTGCCAAACTGCAAAGATGAATGTACAATAATGCTCAAAGCATTCACAAGAGTCCAACCTTTACCAATGACTGAAAAACTACTAGATATAGGCAATAAACAACTCATGCTAGGCGTATGGGTCGATTTCATGAGTTTACGAGCTGTTTCAACAAGATCTAAACTAAGAACTAAAAATTAGGCTTTGGAACAGCTTGCCTCTAAAACCTAGGAAACTGATTCATTCAGTTGCAAACTATCTTTTCATGATGAATCTACCTCCATGAGTGAAAATTTAGCATAATTACATAAAAATACATCAAGTCACATTAGGTTACATCATGAGTTTTACTATTAGAAAGAGAAAAGTCAAACTAAGAAGAAACTAAGCAAAAAACAGAAGTTTTTGACCAAAATGACAAAATTTCATCCTGTGCGCCATGCTCCTGTCCCTATGCACTGTGCTACTTTGTAGCTAACTTTGGAGGCCTTCCAGTGCACAAAATTTTCTCCAAGTGGGCTTGTTGGAAAGGTATGCCATTCTAATTTCCCGAACAAGTGGAATTTCTGAATTTAGTCTCATTTTCCCCTCCAAAAATGAGTTCTCCCAACATCACTTCCTGTGTGGCCAAAAAGGGGCAGAAAGGTCATTTTTGAGGTGTTTTTGACCTTTTTGGAAGCTCAAAACTTGTCAAAATTTCTTGGCCATGTGAAGGAATTCATATTTTTCCATGAGGAATCCAAAAATTTTGAGTTTTCCTCAAACGGAGGTCTCTAGAAAAAGCACGTGCCAAGTGGCACGACGCACCAGGTCGAAAAACCTATTTTTTAGCCCAAAAGTTCAAAATTTACAAAACATTTCCCAAATTTCTTGAAATTTGGGCTGAGTGTCCTTCATCAAGTGGTTTGTTGGGCTAAGGAAGCCTTAGCCAAGATCTGAAGTCTATCTTTCTCTTTTCTCTTCCTCAATGCTTTCCTCAACATGGCCTTTAAAGTCTGATTCTTCCTTTGCAACTTTTGTTTCTCGCCAAGTAGTGGTAGGCCATGTGCCTGAACATGTTTTTCTCTTTTTTTGCCTTCTCTAGCATCTTTTCCAAGTGTATTTTTATCCTCTCAAGCCAAGATTCATGATCAACTTCAATTTCTTGTTCAAGTGGTGTCAACTTGGTTTTCCTCCTCTTGGAAGCTTGCTGGTTTGCCCTTATGTTTTGGAGCTCCATGATGGTTTGTTGATCCTCTAACTATTTATTTATATGCTCCAAATAGTTGATTATCCACTTGGCTCTTTCCAGGTTGAGATACAAGGCATGAATGTCCTCTTCCTACTCTTGAATGATCTCCTTGAGCTTTGAGCTTTAGGAGCCCAAATCAGTGTCATCATCTTGAATGAGAATGAGATCTACCTCTTGACCTCTTGAAGGCCCCTCATCATGTAATGGATGCTTTCCCTTGTCTTGTACCTGTTCTGTTATTGGAGGAAACGAGACCCCTTCCACCCCGGGTGGAGATAATACTCGTTTTGCTGCTGCAAACAATCTTCAAGTGCCCTTTTGGTATGTGACAAACACTGGCAAACTTGTGGTTTGTGTCTCATGCACCTCTTGGCGATGTGAAGGCTCTCCTACCTCATGAAAAACTGATGAGGAACTTGAGGATCTATAAATACCTCATGTGCAATGAAATCCTCCCATGAAACATTTAGTAGACTAAGCTGATGCAAAACCACAATTTTGATCAAGGCAAAATGATAGATGTTGTTATACTGCTGATGAGGAGGCTTCAGTTGCACCAGTGTGGTCATCTTCTCAATGTTCCAGCAAATGAAATAGGGGAGTTTCATCATCCTCACCCTAGTAAAGTGGATCAATAATCTGATATAATAGGTGTACAGACGAGAAAATCTGCCCTCACAGCTGAAATATTTGATTATGAGTTTCATCAAGGGAGCATATGTGTCCTGTAGGTACCTGAATGGGAAGACCCTACTGAGATGTCTCTAAAAACCAGCCTTGATATAAGGCTCTTAATGATCTTTGTCAACCATTTTCCCCTTATACCATTGTTCACCTACATTCGGAATACCGGTTGCTTGAGCAATAGTCTCAGGTGTCAAGATGAATGTCACATCTTCCAAATTGACTTGGCCATTATGAAGATGGAGCACAAATAGTCTGGCCAGCTGATGGTGGTATTTGACTCTTTCCACCATCTCACAAAATTGGTAACAAGATTGATGTTGGAAGCATGTGACTGCAAGAGGACAGGCCAACAGCTCAGCAAGTGAAGTAGGCTCCTCCTGGTTATGTTTTCCACGCTTATGAGGTCTCTTTGGTGCATGAATTTCTTTGGAAGAGTCATTGATTGTTTCCTCATTTTTGTCATAGGAAGAATCTGACTCCATGTTTTCCAATGCTTGGGTTTTCTTAAATGAGTATGAAGAGATTTTAGAGTGACAATAGGAATTTGTTGCTAAAAGATAAGAATTAAAGAGGGACTGTGGAGGGATTGTGTATGAGAGGTTGGGGATGTTGTTTGTAGGGTTCTTGGGGAATGAAAGGGTTTAGGGAATAATATTTAGGGTTTGGGATTGTTTAATTAGGGTTTGGGATAAGTAAAGGTAGGGATTAGGGTTAGTAATTTAGGGATATGAGGAATATGGAATGGGTAAATATGAATGAAAAGGGAGGGAGAAAATGAAGTGAGGGAGTGAGGGAGTGAAAATGATAAGGGTGGGATTTAGCAGCAAAAACAACAATTTGTAAACCCCAGGCAATGTTTTTTCAACAAGTAATGCAAGGAGCTAGGGTTTCACCATGAACACTAAGCAAACTCATTCATTAGCCATGTGGGAGTGTCAACTTACTTGTAAGATGAGGAGTTTACAATTTGAGAGCCTTTGGAGGAAGATGTGAATGATTTCGGGCATTGTAGACCTATGCGTTGCGCCACCTCATAGGTGCACCGTGCCATCTCATAGGTGCAACGCACTACCTCGCTGCATCATGCCCCTTATAAAAATACACTGTAAACTACTGCCTAGTGCACCGCGCTGGATGGGTGCGCTGTGCCCACACCCAGGTGCGCCACGCCTGCAATTTCCCCTGTTCTGAATAGAAAGTCACTCTCCCGACTTTGGAGATGGAAATTATCTTGATCTCCTTCACTTGTGAACACAAATGAGCCCTCTTTGTCATGAAAACACTTTATATAGCAATGGCTTTGATTTTTCACTCAAGAAAACCCACTTTGCTAATGTTTCACTTTCACTTCCTTTTAAAACTCTGTTTTGGCATTTTGCTTGGTTTTTTGCCTTTGATGGACTAAATACTTTGGCATTTTGTTTCTTTTGTAGGAACTGGAGTTGCAGAGGCTTGGCAAGGTGACCAGGACTACCTCTAAAATTATTACATATGGAAAAAATGAAATTACATCAAATTTGTACGTGAAACATAAAAAACTTTGTTTTTCCTCAAAACAAGGTTTTGAGGAAAAATCAATCATTGAACATGTGATTATTGAAATTATTGCTACATAGACTTTATTTGACCTCCCCATGTGCCTGTTGACCATTATTGAGTGTTGACAAGACCTTATTGATGAAATCCTAGACCTAATGAGACCTAAAACCCTAAAAATGACTTTTGCATATTTAAAGACAAAAAATGACTGCAAATGATCTAGATGTATGAAAATGGGCCAGCGAGTAAAGAACATGAGGGAAAATGTATAATATGACACTACCATCAGATGATCCATGACCCTAATGGAATGTAGTTGATCGAGCGAGACACCTAACATGCAATGCAGCAAGAGAATTTGATCGCTAATGGAGGGATGAAGATACCGACACTAACATAATGCATGTAGTCAAGAAGAAGATTGAAGATCGTTAGTAATTAACAAAAGGAGGATGAAAAAGAAAATACCTGTACTACCTATTTTTCTCATCACAATAAGAAGGGAACCTTCAAGAAGTTCAAAGGACCAAGGAAGAAAATTGACCTATCCAAGATTGAATGTTACAATTGTCACAAGATGGGTCACTACAAAAAATAATTTATGGAGAATCCAAAGATTAAGAAGAGAGATAGGGATCAAGCAAATGCTACCAATGAAGCTCCACCCAAGAAGAACAAGACTGAAGAATTGGAATTCAAGGACTTATACTACTAAGTCCTCTCTCTCGCATATCTCTCTTTGTATTCTATTTTAAGTTTTAAATTATTTTCCTTTATATTTTGATTTCTATAGTTTTCAGGTCTAACATGTCTTGTTAGAAAAATTTTGAATTATTGTTATATGTATCCCTCGAGATTGAATTAAGAGCAATTTGTCACCATTTTACTAGAAGATAAGTATCTTTTTCTGTGTCTCCTCCTCATGTTCAATCTCCCTTTAATATCAATATTTGTTTATATTATATGCTAATAACCTTTTATTTATATTTCCTTGATTAGGAAATCTTACTAAATGCTCAAGATTATTGAGGAGATTTCAAAGGATAGACTTGAAGTATGGAAGTAGTTCTATTGAATCCCATCAAGATATGATGTCCTATAAGGTTTTTTAAAGAAAAATTCAAGGTCTCTCTTAATATACAAAATTTTGTTGCAAGGTTCTCTTCATAGAAAAGATATGTTCAATCTCTTTTGAAATTTGCTTTACATTAATGACATTGTTATGTCTAGGGTTTTGAATCTTAAACATTATTGTTAGAATGATTAATCATTAGATTGAATCTACGCTCGTTATACTATCATTTTGATAATTCTTGTGAAACCCTAACCTCTAATGGTTCACTATAAGCCCTAGCCTCTTAGGGTATGCCAATGTTGATTATGAAACCCTAGTCTACTTAGGGTTGCTGATGTAGTTTAGAAATCATGTGTTTAGAGTTTTGGTAATGTCATGATAGAAACTTTAGTCTTTAGGGTTTTTTATTAATGTCTAAATTATATATTGAAACCCTAGATATTTAGGATTTCATGAATTAGGGTTTATGAAAACAAATGTTATAATAGTTATAGTAATATCCTAGGAATGAATCCCTAAGTGTATGTTCATATATTTGATCGAAACCCTAGCTTGGTGAAAATTGTTGTATATATAACTTCAATGTATTAACACTTGTATTGAGTTTACCTAGTAGATATTGTTGTGAGCTGCTAATGCATGACTATAAAATCCAAGATATATATGAGTATGCTAAATCAATTATTGATACTCATGTTTTTATTTCTACAATCTAGGGCTTGTAACAAAACCCTTGTAGAGATTGATATTATAGGAAATAATGATATTGTTTTTTATTGTTGAGATGAATTTTCTCTGATGATAAAATCTAGTATTTGCAACTAACCCAGCTAGAGTATTTCCTTCAATTATGAAAGTAATATTGAAGCCTTCGATGTATAGTACTATGATTGGATTGTAATTTTATTGAATTGTTGATATCTAAGGCTTTGTGTCTCAAAGATGGAGTCTAGGGTTTATGACAAAACCCTAGATAGAAGTTGAAGTCTAGTGTGTAAAAAGATATGTCTCTTGGTGATTATGAACCTAACTAGGTTTAGGTGTTTGATGTCTAAATTCTAAATGCTTCCATTATAGTAACATGATTTTGATATAATTAACTTCATATTTGCATTTCATTCTACTTTCTATTAAACTATTTCAGTACATAATCTTCAAGATGATGAAGATGTTAATATGATAATAATAAACATGATGAAGGAATTTATATGAATGATAATGATCAAGATGACCTTGATTCCTTAAAACGGAATGAAGCCATGAAAGGTTCTTCAATTTTATAGAATAAGGAAGTGGTTGACATCCCCAAGTTAAGAAGGAGCCTGGAAAAGCTATATCTCCCCAATTAAGAGGGAGGGCATATTAATCACCTTGAAGAAAGAAGGAAATTGAAGATTGAATAAAAATACTACATATGGATTTGCAAAGTAGTGAGGTTGTATTACACGTTGTTGAAGAAATAAAAGAAGAAAATCTTTCAAAAATATGTAAATGGATAAATTCATGATGATATAAGTGGAATCAAGATGATTAAAGACCCCAAAGGTTTGTGATTACCTGTATATATGTATATATATGTATATATAATATATATATTAAATTTTATTACTGATTTGGATTTTGTTTGTATAGGTAAATATCTTCATAAGAACATTGAAACACTTTGGAAGCTTGCATGGACAAATGGATATATCTAGTTAGTTTAGTTTATAGGGGAGATGAAGCATCTAATGGAAAGATGCTTGGAAGGACATATGGTTGGACTATGTGTTGATGTCTAGAACTTGAAGAGGGAGGGTGGAATTGGTCATGGAGCTTTGACCTTGGATACACACCCAGATCCCTGGGTTGGTGGTAGAGCTTAAAAGCCTAATGGTGCTAGATTGGCTAAAGCTTGAATCCCCTTAGTCCCACCCAAATAGAATACCCTGGTTAGGATTTGAGTCTACAACACTGAGTGTGCTAGACCTCTTCACGGTTCATTTTGAGATATTTCATGTACTTCTATATATATGTAATTATGAATACCTCCCTTATTAAGAGGGACTGTTGAAGAATGTAACTAGTGTTCATCTTCATAATTTTATTTAGGTTAAGATCTATTGTATTTTTCAATAGAAAGAAAAAAAATACTATAAAAAAATTTGACTTATTAGAGAGTGAGTTTCATGCTTAGGTCAATTTTTATAGGTTAAATCCTGCATTGCAGGCTTCTACAGTTTATGTCAAGTGTCCTTATCCATGCCATATTGTAAAAGGACACTTCTTGGGATTTATTTGTTAAGAAATAAATTTATTTTAATGTAAAATAGGTCTATTAGGCCTCCTCCACCAAGTAGTCATATCTAAGGCATAATCACCTATATAAAGGTAGCAACTCCACCTCGTTTGGAGCATCAACTCATCAAGTTTGATCTACACTTTTGGGAAATAAAAGGGTGTGAAATTCAAGGGACAAGAAGGAAAAGTGTAGCAAAGAAGGAGGTCATTATCTTGCAATAGAAGCTTAAATTTATCTCTCTTATTCCAGATGTACAAAGTTACAAAGTATTGTAGGGGGCCGATAATTCTGCAGAAGTTGGGAGGTCAAAAATCTAAAGCTGGGCCAAAATTTTGTTAAAGTTGGGGCCGAAATTTTTGGGTTGATGTTGGTTTGTAGTTGTTGGAAAATAAGAGACTATTGAAGATTGTTGTATCTTATTGGAAGGTTGACTTGGTGGAGGAGGAAGGTATTTGGTCTAAGGTCTTGGTCTATCTCTTTTTGAATCCACTAGAGGATGAGTTTTTTTACTGGGTTTTCCCCTATAGAGGGGTTTTATGCTTAGTAGAGTGCCTACATCCACTGTACTTGTTGTTCGTGTTTTGATTTTGGTAATTTCTTGATGAAACTAAGATAAAGTAAGAAAATAAGAAAGATAATAAGAACTAACATATATCACAAGTAATTATCAACAAGAGAAAATATTTTTTTCTTTTTGATTTTCTAACACAAGGACGCTTATGCAGCCTTGTTGGGAGTCTATTAGGAATTTGAAAACTATGTTGACATTGATCTCAAGAAGGAAATCATGACTTTTAGGGTTGATGGTTTTCGAGTTATTCAACCTTTGGATCCTGACCAAGGTCATAGTTTCACAAAGCCTAATGATGATGTTGAACAAACTAATGTTAGGTCCTTATACTACTAGTGTAACTCCTTATTCTTATTAGTACGACCCCCTTATTATATTTGTGCCCCTATAGTCCCCATATTATTATTATGGTGACCCAAGAAGCCCACTATTTTTATTGTTGTGCCCTTACATTATTATTGTTATGCTAGCTCTGATTATATTATGACCCCTTAGAATCCTATATATAGAAAGGAGGCCTTGTCATTTGCATCATCCAATAATTGTTCATTTATGTAATGTAAAGGAGGTTGCCCCCTCAAAGAGGCTAAATTCTAAGGCATTCATCTCTCTTTTCTATATTTTTGTGAGTTAGTTTCATAACATTTGGTATCAGAGCTTTGGGATTCTAGGGTTTCGCTGCTCCAAACAGGTCATCGTGGAAGTTGCGCTATAACTCTTTTTCTGCAATGTTTTAGAAGGTAACAACAAAACCCATTTGATACGAAATCACGTTGAACCTTGGGCATGAATTTTAGATCTTGTCTCGCTATATTTGCAAAGATCTGATGTGAGGAGAGTTAGGGTTTTTGCAAGCTCCCGAATTCTATCGCAAATAGGTCATCATGGAATTTTCGCTATAATTGTTTTTCTATGAAGTTACAGACTCTGTAATTAAAACCCATTTGACCTGTAAAGGTGGTGAATCTCGAGCCTGAATTTCAGCTCTTGTTTTGCTATTTTTTCAAAGATACAGTCCAACACGTTTAGGGTTTCTGCAGGCTCCCGAATTATTGCCCAAACAGGTGACCTGGGGAAAATCGTCATAACTATCACTCTGAGCATCAGATTGAAATTGTGTTAGAAGTTACAAAAATAGGATGGACATTTTTTTTCTGTGTATCATTTTCAGATCTGAGGGTTGAAATAGTGCACGTGGCGCTTCATACAAGTCCACTCTTCTTAAAAGGTATCTAATCAGGTCATCTTGGGAGATTGTGCATAACTCTTTCTTGGAGAATCCAATTTCGATCAGACTAGTGGTATTGGAAAGAGGACATAGAAGCCTACTACTGATCATGATTTCACAATTGGAATATTCAAAATTATAGAGTTACAGTGATTTCAAGATCGAGCTCCTAAAATCAAGAAAAGGCAATATGAGGAAGTTTGATGGCAAGGATCGAGTAAATTGGATACTACATATGGAGAAATATTTTGATCTACATGGAGTGAAACTATTACAAAAGGTATGTATTGCATCTTCATATTTAGAACCAGATCAATTTTTATGGTAAAGGGATTTGTTCTCATAAACGACTTATTATGTGGTCAATTTTCACGGAGAAAATGATAGCACATTATGAGGATACAAAGAGAAACACCTTCTTTAGCCAATTGATAAATCTCAAACAAAAGTGTTCAATGGTAGAGCCCATTAACGACTTTCAAAAATTGAATATAAGGAAAAATGATATTCCAGAGAATCAGAGGATTGATGTCTCCATAGGGACTTTAAAGGATAACATTAAACATGAGGTTCGTCTTTGGGAACCTGATTCATTGGAGAAGGCATTCATGTTGGCAAGAAAAGTGGAAAGAAAAATTATGGCAACAAGGAAGCCTACCACTCACAACTATAAATATGGAAGTGTTGTTTCTCCTAGTCTTCCACAACCTATAAGGTTGACACCAAAACCATTGGAAGAAAAAAGAGCAAAAGGACTTTGTTACAATTGTGATAACAAATACATTAAAGGTCATAAGTGTGCTGAGAAGAAATTATTTTACATTGATTGTGAAGAGGAGGAAGAAAATGGTCAAGAACTGTCAAAAGAAGAAGATATACACCAGGAACCAACCTCAGAGAAAGAAGAAATTAATCC
This sequence comes from Pinus taeda, assembly GCA_000404065.3. NCBI lineage: Eukaryota > Viridiplantae > Streptophyta > Pinopsida > Pinales > Pinaceae > Pinus > Pinus taeda. The sequence goes on from APFE031380457.1 coordinate 30,047, forward strand.
GACCATATCTTGTAAATCATTGGCAATAATTACCATTCCTCAAACTCTCAAGATAGAAGGACATATCAAGAAGAAAAGCATTCAAGAAGTGAAAGATCACATTGAGCATTAAGAAATGCATCTGACCTTGTCTTGTAATGCATTGGTAGAAATTACCACTCCTTAAACTCTCAAGATAGAAGGACATATCAAGAAGAAAAAGGTTCAAGCAGTCAAAGATCACATCGATCATCAACAACAAGTTCTCTGACTTTTAAAGGATAACGCCACTATGGTGTAGAATCAAATGAAACAACATGCATATCAACATCACAATGAAAGAAGTTTTGATGTAGGTTATTGGGTGTTTTTACAGCTACATCCATACAAACTAATGACCCTAAAGCAAGTTATTTATGAGAAGGAAATGTTGACAATACTACATACACTTAAGAAATGGCGACCTTACCTAATGAGAAGACACTGCAAGGTAAAAATGGATCATGATGGTCTTAAATACTTTTTAGTAGAAATATTATCTTCAGAAGAATGGAAAAAATGGGTCACAAATATGTTGGGTTATGACTTTGGAATTATCTACAAAAAGGGAAACAAAGTGTTATTGCAGGTGCACTGTCAAGAAAGGATGAGGATGTGGAAGCATTGTGTTGTGCTATTTCTATTATCCAGCCAGATTTGATAAATGAAGCAAGGGATGAATATAAGAATGATGAAGAAGTCTGGTCACTCATTCAAAAGTTGCATAAGATCTCAGTTCAAATGATATTGACAGAACTTGAAGAGGAAGGAAAAATCATATTAGAACCTAAAGCAGTCACAGAAACAAGAAAATGACAGCTATGACATCGATCAATTTCAGATTATCTGATCAAAGAGGAAGAACTTACCGCCTGAAGATTCCACATGGGAGGATGAGAATTTTATACAAAAACATCCAAAACTACTAAAGCATTGAGGACAACACGTTTTGAAGGAGAGGGGCATGTTAGGTCCTTTTACTACTAGTGTAATGCCTTATTCTTATTATTACAACCCCCTTATTATATTTGTGCCCCTATAGTCCCCATATTATTATTATGGTGACCCATAGAAGCCCACTATTGTTATTGTTGTGCCCTTACATTATTATTGTTATGTTGGCTATGATTATATTATGACCCCTTAGAATCCTATATATAGAAAGGAGGTCTTGTCATTTGTAGCATCCAAGAATTGTTCATTTGTGTAATGTAAAGGAGATTGCCCCCTTGAAGAGGCTGAATTCTAAGGTGTTCATCTATATTTTCTATCTTTTTGTGAGCTAGTTTCATAAAAAAGAGTGGAAAAAGGGAGACCATGAGTAATACTCTGGGAGATGTGCCACTAATTGTTATACTAGACAGATCAATACAAAGGTAAGGTATTATCTTAATTTTAATGGTAGTAGTCCTGTAACTAAATTTATCAAATAAGTTAAATTAAATATTAAAAAAAATTGTAGGATTCATTTAATGGATGCTTCCTTACATGCTACTCATACTCGATGGTGGGGAGCTCACCACGACCATGGGGACTTCACTCAACGAACCTCTGACCTATCACATGCATTCATGGAATATTAAACAATACCCTTAATTTGACTACATATTGGAAAATACCCCTAAAATTCACATTATTTAACCCCATACCAATATGAACCCAATACACCTTTCCAATTTAAAAAAACTCTTACTTCCACTAGATATTGTAGCTATCCATTTTTTCATTAACATTTTTTATACCCCTTTATATTTTTTCATTATATTTTAGGTCAATTTTTTATACTTGCGAATATTAAGACCCTTTACCCCCTATATACCCCCCAATATATTATGCAATTTTTTCCCCAATATGAACCCTTGTGGTATGGTATTTCTCCCTTGGTGAAGCACCCATGACCGCGACCCATTCCAAACTTAGGACTCAATTAGATCTATTGTGTTATGTCGATTAATTCTACTTGAGAAGGGCATGAATGAAGTCCCCACTTACGAAGGTTATACTAGCCCATAGAAGCATGTTAAAACCTATATTGTTATTTGGGAGATGGTTTGATTTCCTAATGAGGTATGGGTACATCAATTCATTCATACTTTGGGCACACTTCCTTAAGCTTGGTTTCTAAAGGAAGAAATGAAAATTCAAATAGAAAACTAGGATGCCTTAGTGTCTCAATTTTGCAATGATTTTAATTTTTTAGAATAGGATGTGTGGATTATTGAAGCTCTAAAGGAAATAAATAGGGTATTATTCCCTACTGGGAAACCACATGTTGAGTTCTACCTAAATTAGGATTCCAAGAAGAAGTTTTTTGTGGAAAACTAAACAGTGAGCATGTGGATGATGATTTAGAAGAGTTAAGGAACTTATCCTTTAAAGAATCCAAAGGGGAACAAGGTATAAAGGATTATCATGTGAGAGATGCCCCACATATTAAGCCTTTGAAGTTGCACAAACATAATATTGGTCAAAAGAGAAACCCAAATTAGCATCCATTGGTGATTATTGGGATGAATAAAGTATGAAGATTTGTTCCCTACATTAGTTTCAAAGTTTAAAGGTATTAAACGGGATTTGGGAGAAATGAATAATGTTCTGAAGCTTGATGATCATCTGATAAGCATCATCCATATTAGTTGAATCCAAGAGTAAAAGAAAAGTTCAAGAGGGAAATTGACAAGATTTTAGCCACGGGACTTATTTTTCCTATTGATGAAGTTGATTGGATTAGCCCCATAGTTATTCAAGATAAGAAATATTCATATGATATCAAGGTTCATGTGGATTACTGTGGCCTCAATAATTCTTGTGTCCATGATCCATTTCTAACTCCTTTCAGTGATGAGGTGTTAGATAATGTTGCAGGAAAAGAAGTTTACTTTTTCACATATGGGTTCTTTGGATATCATCAAGTCAAGATTATAGAGGAGGATAACAAGAAAACTACTTACACTGCTAAATGGGCATCATATACCAATCATGTTATGCCTTTTGGTCTTAAGAATTCTCCATCCATCTTTTCAAAAATATTTATTGCAACTTTTATGGACTACATACATAAGTTCCTTGAGGTCTATAGGGATGACTCGAAAGTTTACAATATTTTGAAAAAGTACTCCAGTCTATTGCAGGTTATGTTTGAACGATGTAAGAAGTTTTAGATCCCTCTAAATCTGAAAAAATGTACCTTTGTTGTGACTTTTGGAAAATTTTTACTACATATTGTATGCAAGGATAGTGTATCAGTGGATCCTACCAAAGTTATGGTAATTCATACTATGTTGTCACCTACAAGCATCAACAAGTTAATATCTAGTTTGGGGCATATAGGTTATTATCATAGATTTATCCACAACTATGCTTGAATCATTGCAACACTAGAAAATTTTCTAAAGAATATTGAACCTTTGAATTGGACCTTGAAATGTGATGTCACATTCGAAACCCTTAAAGAAAGGCTGGAAAGTGCTCTAATTCTAGTCTACAAACTGGAATAGAGAATTTCATGTACACATTAATGCATCTAGTATTTCTCTCGATGTCATTCTCACGCAACCTGGAGAAGGTAATCTCGACCATCCTATCTATTTTTCCTATCGAAAGCTTTCCACTGTTGAAGAAATTATACTAGAACTGAGTGTGAGGCTCTCACCATGGTATATTCACTTAAGAAAGTTCATCATTATTTTCTAGGGGGGATTTTAAATTATTTACCAATAATTTTGTGTTGAAGTGTTTGGTCAATAAATTATTCTAGAAGGTAGAAGTTTTTGATTGTTGATGTTATTCTAAGGTTTCTCCTTTGAAGTTATTGTAAATCCAGGCCATAGCAATGTTGGTCTAGATCATCTTTCTCGTCTAGAGTTGGGCAAATTTGGAGGTTCAGTAAAGGATCAACTACCCAATGAAGACTTGTTCAAATTTGAAGCCATTCCAAATTATCTTGAAGACATTTCCCTTTTCTTAACCACAGGTAAGTATCCTGATGACTATTCTTCCACTTAGAAGAGACACCTAATAGTGAGATAAATAGATTATTAGTTGATTGCAGGGCAGCTATATAATTTTGGGCTTGATAATATCTTGCATAGATGTATTTTGAGTCATGAGGGGGATGACATCCTCTGGGAATGTCATAGTGGTGTTGTGGGAGGTGTAACAACCCCGAAATTAAATTACACAACTAATTAGATCAATTACGTGATTTAGAATCTACACACTTCTATTCAACTAATTAACATAGAATTTCCGAAAACATGAACAAAGATGACTTGCCTATGGCAATGATATTACTTACTTGTCAGTTTTGGAGTTGAATGCTATTTGAATCTCACTAACCGCAACAAATTTTTGGGGACAAGTCTCCACCGAACCGTAGGCTTAACTGCATATAATCTTTCTACAACTAGCCACCCCCGAGCCTCCAATCAACGTACTGCTACGAGGGAATCCTTTGTCTCACAACACTTTTCTCCCAAGAGAATGGATGATGGAATGATCTCTCATCTTCCTCATTGTTTATTAAATAGACCAAACATTAGAAAGGGAACCGCATGCATACATTCCATGTGTCAACATGCAACTTTTATTTTTTTATTTGAAGTTTTACTTAAGTTAAATTTTATCTTAATTTATTTCTTTCTTATTTTATTCATTTTTACTTTTTCATAACTTTACTTAGTTTTACTATTTTTATAATTCTCTTAGTTAACTATTTCTTATTTTACCTTACTTTTTGTTAACTTTACTTTTTATTACTATTTTATAGTTTACTTTTATATATACTTATTTAGAACTCTAGTATTGTTATTTACTATTTTATTTATTTTTATTATATTTCTTCATTATTTATTATCTATTTACTATTATTATCTTTTCTTTATTGTTTGTTGTTTATTTTTTAATATTTTAATATTATATATTTATTATTATTATATTACTACTATTATTATGGAACATTACATACTCCCCCTCTTTAAGGAACTTTTTCTCGAAGTTAAATTGAATCTTTTAACATTTTATTTATTTAGTTATTTATTACTTCACGTTTGCACTACACCCTCTACTGATCTAGTATAACCAGTAGGCATCGAAACTTTTCACGACACCCTAGAAATCTTAAGGAATCTCTATCCTTTTTCCCACTTTCGAAATCAGACATAAGCCTCATTCGTCTATATCCTAGCCCAAGGCTCTTGCCCGACTCAAACCTCATCTACCCCAAGGCAGGCATCCGACCCCAATATTGAATGACTTCAACCATATCACAAGGCTGGCCCACTCCCTCCACACCTACTAAGGTTCACAGCCCCAGGCATCGAATTCCTTACACCCCCACTAAACTTTGACATCCCAATCCAATACCAGGCATCCAGCCTACATATCAGGCACTTGGCCTCCTCAAGATGGTCCCATAGCCCTTCAAGGGCTATCCATGAAGAATTATAAAAGACAAAGGAACCATTGTGATTTGAAAATGGGGCTCTAAAAGGCTTCTTGTGAGATTACAAGAACCTCTCCCACTTCCAAAGCTTAAATATTCCCAAGATATTATGATTAACCAAATGCGGAATTAATAAGTGCTTGAAAATAAGGTGTATGCTAGTGCTTATTTTAAAACTATTTATGTGCTTTTAAAATTTTGTTGTTTATGTTGATATAACATACATATATCAGTAAACAATACAGCAATAAAACCAACACACAGAACAGAAATTTAATTAGGAGTTCACCCAAATCTCTTGGCCTACATCTCTATGAGCTCTAGTCAACTCAACTAGGCTCTCTGGGATTATGGCAGCAGTTCTTTTACAATTTCCACACTCAACTCCAATGTTTTACACAAAAACATTGAGCTCAGAACACCATCTTATCCCTTGGCTCTAAAGCTCTCGGCCCTCTAGCTCTCGACTCTGGCTTTGGCTCTCGACTCTGGCTTTGGCTCTTCAACTCTAGCTTCTTTGGCTCTGGCTTTGGCTTTCTAGAACTTCCAGTTCTCTGGATTTTCACTTGACCTCCAAGTGACTCCAAAAGCTACTCTGCGCATTAGCTTTTTCTCTCTCTACCTGCTTTTTGTAAATTTCTCTCTATTGAGCTCTCTTCCTCCTTTGAGGTACCTTGCCAGCTTTTTGGCTTCCTCAACTATTTCTTTATGGTTCATTATCCCTCTACGGCCCTACGGTTTCTCTGTGCATTGTCTGTTCGACTGGCCACCTGGCTCTATGGCTCTGTGGCTTCAAATGCATCATTATTTGTCAAAAACACCCACCTGTAGCGTACATCAATTATCAAGAGCTGTTATGAAGGGATCGGAGTTGTTTTCTAGGAAAAAACTAAAAATTGAGAAAATTCTCGTACACATAGAATGTCCGCAAAATACACTATCGGGCGTGATTCTCGAACATGAAATTCCCTTCAACTACCCCTAAAACCCCTATCAGGTCCGCCATTTGGTGGTATATCACATCGCATTGTGGATTAGGAAAAATCCCAATTACATGGGAAATACGTGAAAAAACTGACAAAATCCTTTCTATTGGACTTCAAAATTTATCGCATCCGCCCTATAATCACATCGAGTCCACCTATCGCTATCAAAAATTACATTGGCCCTGTTATTGGGGACCGCTGATCGTTGATCTAGTCTTGGCTGTTGATTTCATCCCGCTATCTGACAGTCTAGATCACATCGTATCTCTTTGGGGAATTTTCCTTTGTATTTTGGTTTTCATGCCGAAATGTGCAAATACACAGAAACCCAACATATATTGAATCTCGAAATTTATAGTGCCGCACATATAAAATCAACTGGGTCTAGAATTATCATCCCTTTTACATCATTGCGAGGCAACATTGCGATGCGATATATCACAATTGCAAGTCGCATTGGCGCGGGGGTCCATCCTTTGCCTCGTGGCATCGCCAACGCCAATCTGCCGATATCAGCGATCACAATATCGCTAAGCCCGGGGTCCCACCATCAAACACAAGCTTCTTTTTGACCCAATATATCAGAGATCGGTGATTAGGGAGGTCTTTTCCACCTCCGTTTAAGTCCTCCACTCACCCTTCAGATGTGATTTGCCTCTATAAGGAGTTTTTTCCATTTTTTGAAGATTTTTCCTCTTTTTCCAAAGGATAAAGGGCAACTTCTTTTTGTAATAACTTTTGCATCTAAAGTCTGTTTTTGCCCATTCAAGTTGCAGTAGATTTAGAATGAAAATATCTCTATAATGGGGCTATTTCCATGAACTTCCTTGGACTTTCATTTTCCTCTATGAGGAACACTTAGACTTAGACTTAGGAGTCTATCCAAAGTCCATTTTGGATCACACCTTCCCACTAAAAGAACTTTTGATCTCCAAAAGATTGATATACTGATCTAAACAGTACCTGAGAACAACACCCTCTTCTTTCAGACTCCACACACTTGTGTTGCATAGTGTCTCTGAACCAAAGCCTTTGACCACTTTCCTTCCTAGGTATGTTGGTCCTCCTAGGAAAAACTACCTTCCTCCTTGCCTTCTTGTAGAACTCCTGCTGAAATGGTCACAGAAGGTAGTTTGAACTCCTCTGCCTTGATCATTGATCCAAAGTGGCTCAAACAAATGTGAAGTATACCTGCTCTACAAAATTCTCATTTGTACCTGTTTGAAAAGTTGTCAACAACAACTGTTAACAATAACATAAATACAGACAACAACTAGATGGACTAAACTCCTGCTTCAAAAAAAGAAATAGATTTCACATCTTGTGAACACCTCCATGTCTTACATCTACATACAAATGATGGACTAGACAACAAGCCCACAAAACATGCCTTTAAGACAAATGACCCTTCAAGTGAAGCATGTAGAAAAATACCATTAGGACTCTTTTCAAAAGATAAAACACTTCATCATCATCCCCATCTTGGAGACCAAGTTAACTTCTCCTAAGTCAACATTACATGCATGTTACAACAAAGCAATCAACCCTTCAAGTTAATTACACATACATGTTCAAATACAAGGAAAACACCAACATCCCTGTGTTCATGCACTGTACTTCCGAAGCTGAAATGAAATATAATGTTGCAGCAACAAAGTGAATCTCCTACTCAACATTTTTCCATTCACCTTCTTGGTAGAAACTTGCAACTTGCATCTCATCAACAAAGAAATGCAAATAGATGCATCAATAGATATGCAACCTTAATTGGAAAAGAACTCTAACAATTTCTTAGCAATCCAGTTCAAAGGTCTTTCCTTTGTCTGCACATCAACATCAACATGTGAATCATCCTGAGACACATCATTCATGGAAACTTCCTTTCCATTTCTATCATATTCTCTCTCTAACTTCTTCAGCTTTTGTGGAAGCTTTGTTGGATTCAGAGTCCAACACCTTTTAGCAAGATGCCCTTGCTTATGGCAGTAAGTGCAACGCATGTGCATCCTCTTAAAAACATGATTTGCCTTTTCCAATGTACCTTTGGCTTTTTACTTCTTTTCCTTCAAAAGTTTCTTGTATGTGTCCATTCTCTTCCAACATCTAGAAACATGATGGTTATCGAAACCACAAAAGGAACATGCAATTCTTTTCCCATGCTTATGTAGAAATTTACCATGCTTTGCAAAATCAAAAGGAATATGTTTAGAACCAGATTTATACCTGCCTCTTTCACCTTTATTGCCTTCATGAGGAGGTGAAGCAAATGAAGAAGTGGCTCCCTTTGTAACACCATCAATCTCTTCAAGGGTGTTAGAGTTTCCACAACTCTCTGGTTCAAGTGTGTGCTTCTGAACACCTGCATCTTGCAAATGATGTTTCAAGCTATTGCATTCCTCCTGAACACAATCTTCACACTTCTGAGGTAGAGGACCTGTAATGAAACTCCTTCTTGGAACTGTTTCAATGGCCTTCATGGCAGCTTTGGAACTCTCTCCATAAGACCATCCATAGCCAAGGCCCAAATACTTAGGCCTTTCCTCAACCATTATTGGTTCAACAATACCTTGTGCATGCTTTCCCAAGCCCTTTCCTTCATATCCCATTTTGAACATTAGCTTGGAACCTATGCCTCTAGTATGTTTCTCAAAAGAACCAATGTAAGCATTCTTAGAAGAGCTTGAAGACAAACTGGAATTATTTACCTCTTCTTCTAATTGATACTTGACCAAGGCTTCTCTGGCAATAAAGAGTTATTACTCCAACTCATGCATCCTTTTGAGCGTCATATTTGCAATATGAAGTTGCCTCTCCATTTTCTACGATTCGTCAAAAAGCAACTGCTTCTCTTCCTCAACGAAATTCAACTGCTCTCTAAGTATGCTACTCTTCCTTCCATCCTCATACATTTCTCTCACCATATCCATCATGGTGGACAAGTCTAGCTTCAGGTCTTCATCAAAGAGTCTTGTGATGAAGGAGGAGTTTGAGGATACACTTGTAGAAGTTGTCATTGTGCCAGTGAACAAAAGAACTTCAAACAAGATTAATAAAGAGCTTATTTAAGCAACCTTTTGAAACAAACCTCTTATGCTTTAAGGATTGCCTTGAGGTCCTTTTGGATAGAAGAATGCCTTCAGTCCTTGTTCCCTCTTGTCCTTCCTGGACTAAGCTATCAATAGCTTTCCCTTCACTTCTGCAAACTCAAAAAATAGCTAGTTGATAAGCCTCATAAATGGCTAATTATATGGGCTCATTTTACCTCCTAACTGCTCAAATCAACCATTCTCTTAGCTTATAATATGATTTTCTGATTATTTTTATGCTTATAGAGTGAGTTGAGTTAGTTATTGTGCCATGTGGTCTAACATGTGTTTAATGCAGATTATTGTTGAATTTTGAGGTCAAAGTCAAGGATCCAGTGGACAAATGGCAGCAATAACTCGAAGTGGACAAAGGAGAGGACTTATAGGATGGAATACCCTTCATTTATTACTCCTCACTCCGAATTCCCCTTCATTCAGCTCGGAGTACAAGCAACTGATCATGCACTAGAAGGCAGCCGAGCAAGTGGAGGATGACTGATGATTATCTCGAGTTTTGGGAGCCAAGCCTCCTTGATTTTAAGGAAGTTGTTGGTAGCTTCATTTGTGTAAGTAGAGAAGCCTAGGGCCTCACTAGGGTCAGAGTTTCTTCAGATTTTTGTTGGATTTTTTCTTATGTAAACTCTGCTCAACTTCGAGCTTATTATTTTGTGACAGTTCCATGTAACCTTGCTATTGTTTTTATAATAAGGATGGAATCCTTTTTGAGATAGCACTGAGTTACCTCAAAGGGCTGAAGCTATTTTATTAGGGCCCAATCCAAGTAGCCAAGCTCCTCTTTACTTGTATTCGTATGTTTCATTTAGTTTGTATATTACGTTGTTGTTGGATGTATTTCTTTTATGGTTAAGAATAGGTTGCCTTTGATGATTCAGTAGTTTGCTTCCATTTGTGATTTCTATAGAAGGTTCAACAGTGATAAAGAGAATATTTAAAAGGCTATAAATAGTTCCTTGGCCTCTCTTCCTCCCTTTGGGACCATGATTTGAGGCAGATACCCTCTTGCTGCCCCAAAAACACATATTTTCCTCATTCATAGGACTTCTAGTGTTTGCGGCTTTTAGTAGGTTAATAGTCCAGTTTTTCTTTTCTTCAGATCTTCTTCATCATGCTCACTTCTTTATTTGTATTAGTCTTCTTTCATGCTTTCCTTTCTTGCAACATTTATCAGCATTTCCTCCCATAGATCATAGTTCAGATTATTTTGATGCAAAACTCCGTTTTTCTAGATGCACTCATTTCATTGCTTGCTTGACCTTGTTGGTTGAATGTCAGTTCCTTTGTAGTATATCTATTCTTATAGTAGGCCAGATTATCAGCCATCACACCCTCTGTCTGATCCATGCCCTATTGGTCTCCCAAACTGCACCTTAGTTCTACCTTAGTTTCCTACATTTTTCCTAGAACTTCTTCCTCTCTCCTTGAGAAAATCCAATCATCTTTCTCTCTCCTGTTGGTTCATGGTAGACCATAGGCACCCTAACACCTCATTCCAACCATCATCCACCTTTCTTACCCACTCTCACACCCTCAAAACAGTGAAAACTGCTCTTGGCCTCCTCTTATAGGCCTCCTGTAGATTCCCTGTTTTCCTCTTGTAGATTTCATGTTTCCTCCTGTAGATTTTCCTATAAGCTTTCTTTCGTTTGAAGGCTGAGTGTGGGAGAAGCCTCCAGAAGGCCACCTGAAACCTCCTTGGACCCATCCACACCATCCTACATCCTCTCAAGTCCCAAAGCCACCCTCCAACGCCACCTATTCACTGCCACATTCACACACAATAAATTATATGCATGTCAAATTCACATAAAATCCAAAAAGATGTTTTTTTCCTTATTTACTTCCAAAAATAGCATATTTAGATGTTGTTTACTTCCTTGAGTAGGGAATGGCATTCCTTTCATGGTTTCCATAGTACTTTCTGCAAAAGTAGAATTAGTTGGTTAATTAGGGTTCACTAGGTTTGCTTTACATTTCAATCTTTCTCCTTTCTGCAATTAGAATAACATCTATCTTTATCCCCTTTCATCACATTTAGAGCTTCTTCTGGAATTCATAGAAGTTGGCTTGAGCTCCTAGTGATCTTGCGTCGGCTGACCAAGTGACAACCTGCAGTAAGAACTAGTACTTGTGCATACATCATCGACGCTTCCAAGTTTGTTACGAACTACCGGGTTGATAAGAGTAAAGTAGGCATCCTAGGAGTTGCAACATTATTGTTGCAATACTGGTTCTCACCACTTTTTGGTGTCGTTGTTGGGGAAGCATCAGATTATTCTGTGATTGTTGCTTTCTTCTATTTCTTCTTACAACATTATGCTAATAGTTTATTTTAGTAAAAGTATACTAGACATTTCTTTTCTTTCAAAGTTCTGCATTTCCTTGCTTTCTTTTTCAATTCTGCAAATTTCATTTTCAACAAAAGTAGACTAGCCATTCCTTTTCCTTTAGTTCTGCATTTCCTTGCTTTCCTCTTCAATTCTGCAAATTTCTATTCAGCAAGTTCATTTCAATTATTTGCAATTTGTTTTGTTCAATCAATTTCAGTTTCTGTAGGTACTATCAATGCGGCGAAAAAGAAACAAAAACCAACCAAAAAGATTTCCTTTCATGCCTCGTAGGAATAGAGATAACTTAGGAAAAAAAATTTCCAACACCCCCACTGCTTCACATAGCCAGCCTTCTCTCTTCTTCAGTGGCTGTGACCAAGAAGAACCCTTAGGTGAACAACAAGACATATTTGAAGAACCTATAGGGGAAGAAGAAGAAGAAAATATTCCTTTGGAGCCAATGGCTGAAAACAAAAATGCTAGGGGGAATGGAGAGAGAATAGAGGGTACCTTTCCCAATCGGGAGAACAATGGGGACACCAAAATGAAGAATATAAGCCCTTCCACCCTACCTCATTCCCATGGTCTGACTACAGAAGATCCTGACACCTTTTTGTTTGAGTTTGTTGTTATTTTTTGAACCTATGACTATGCAGAAGATGAACAAAAGTTGAAATTGTTCCCTTCTACTCTCAAGGATTTAGCAGTGTGCTAGTTCCTGGGATTACCTAGAAATATATCACAATTTGGGCTCAGATGCAGCAAGCCTTCAACAACAAGTATCGAGACTATAGTAGGTCGAAAGATACTAAAGAAGAAATTTTATGAATGACCATAGGAAGTGATGAGTTCCTGGAAGACTATGAAGAAAGGTTCCAACTCAATTACAAAAGGGTCAGGTGTACACTTGACCCTGAGTATCTGAAGTTGGTCCTGGTCAAGGGAATCCGGGAAGATGTTTTAGACACCCTCCATCCACTAGCCGGGGGAGACATCTACCAACTATCCTATGAGGACATAAATACTATTTTTAGAAACTATTCTAGAGCAGCCAGAAAGAAAGGTAGGGTGATTCAACCCATAGCCAGTACCTCTTCCTCTAACTCATCCATTAAAGGAGAAATTGGAAACATGTTGGAAGACTTCAAGAGTGAGATGTTGCAGACTCTTGCCATGCAAATGGATAACTTACATATCAAAAGGAAACAAGAGGAAGAAGTGAGGGCTTTGGCTATTTTTTGCCCTAGATGCACGAAGAGGCATCCTCGAAATGAATGCCCATTGAACTCAATAGAGGTTTGTTTAGTCTGTGAAGAGAATAATTCTACAGATAAGAGCCCTTTCTTGCCCGGACTTAAAGTTGTATATCAAGGGGCTGAGGGAGTCACTAAGCAGCTCTATTACATAAACCAGAGGAGGTCACATGGACCTAGACCATACTAGTAGGGGATGCAAGGGACATCTCAAGCATACTACAACCCCAACCAAGTTACTTCCATACCTTCTTAGGGCCCTCCTGCTCATCCTTCCTAGTCCATGCCCCCTCCTTGGTCCTTCACATATCAATATCATGCCCAACCATCCACCCATTCATTTCAATCCTATGCTCAGCCACAACCTCAATGGAATGCACCCCATCAATGGTGGAGGCCCCAATACAACTCTCCTCCCACTCTTTTTCCTCCACCACCTACCCAACCACAACCGTTACCTCCTACTCCACCAAAGCAACCCTAAATGCCTACCCAGCCAAATCTGAACAAGAACAACAAACATGCTCAACGAGTGTATAGTGGGAAACCATCATGCCCAACTTATGTTGTGGAGATTTAGGAAATTAACTTGTGATCTGGGAAAGTTCTCCCAGATAGCCAGCCTCCACCCAGGGAGGTTGAGGAATATAAAGAGAAAAGTGAACTTAAAGCAAATCCACCCTTTCCTGAGAGACTATTCGTGACAGTCCAGCCTACCCCAGAAGAAACTAAACTCCTGGGAGAATTGAAACATTTATGTGTGAAGATATCGCTTCTCCAAGCCATAAAATATGTACTTATCTACATTAGTTTGATCAAAGAGAAGTTCTTTAGGCATCCAGGAACGCGCAAGAGAGATGCCCCAACCATCAAGGTCATAGGACAACTATCCGACCTGATGTTAGGGCAGGTAATCTATCCAAAATATCTGGACCCTGGAAGCCCAGTAGTTGATTTCCACATCAATGGCACCATGATCCCACATACCTTGATTGACCTAGGAGCTGCCATAAATGTGATGATAAAGGACACGATTCTCAAACTCAACCTCCAAGGCTCCTTGAGGAAGACCACGACAGTGCTACAACTAGCAGACCACTCCACAGTGACCCCTGAGGGGATTGTGGAAGATGTGATGGTCTCCATTGATTCTTGGGAGTATCTTTCCGATTTCTTAGTTTTCCAGCCAAAGGCAAAGCTCACTGGGTATCCTCTCATTCTGGGAAGACCCTGGTTGGCTACAGCCGATGCCTACATCACTTGTCGAGCTGGGAACATGAACATAAAGAATGGGCACATTTCCAAGAAGTTAATCCTATATCCTCCTACCCAACCCTTGCTAGAACATGATCTACCTCTCTGGTTAGAGGAGTAAGATGAGGATGAATTTTATTTTGCACCGCTTTGTGCATTAGAAACTGCCATGGGGGGAAAACCGCAAGATGAGGATGATATGCTCAAAAATTTGATTCAAAATCCACCTCCCAGTGTATTTCCATTAGAGGACATAGTAAGAGAAACCCAAAACAACCCATCAGTTGATCTCTGTGCGGTCGACTCCACTTCTCTCTGTGTTAAGAATATAGAGTTCGGCCCAAAAAGAACCTTGAAAGCCAATCCATCCCTATCCGCTTCCCAAGAGAAGGAACTGCGTAGCCTGCTGAGAAAACACCTATATGCCTTCGCCTTGAGTTATAAGGAGATGAAGGGAGTGCACCCTTCAATATGTACTCGTCATATATACATCAAGGAAGATTGCAAACCAGTTAGGCAGCCTCAAAGGAGGACGAATCCAGCACTTAAAAATATTGTTAAGGAAGAAGTGTAGAAATTGCTTGATGTAGGATTCATCTATCCCATCTCTGACAATGAATGGGTCTCTCCTCTGGTGCTATCACCAAAGAAAAATGGTAAGTGGAGAATCTGTGTCAACTATCAGGAATTGAACAAAGCCACTAAAAATGACCATTTTCCTTTACCTTTCATAGATCAAGTGTTAGATGGTCTGGTAGGGAAAAAGTTTTTCTCTTTCCTAGATGGGTTTAGTGGGTACAATCAGATTCAAATTAGCTCGGAAGACCAAGATAAGACCACTTTCACTTGTCCTTAGGGTACCTTTGCATACCGGGTCCTTTCTTTTGGTTTGTGCAATTCTCTAGCCACTTTCCAAAGAGCGGTATTGAGTATATTCTTTGAATTATTTCATGATGCAGTAGAGATATACATGGATGACTTTACTCCTTATGGTTCTGACTTTCAGGAACCTTTATCTAACCTAGGAAAAGTTCTAGACAAGTGTATTGAGATGAACCTATCCCTCAATCTGGAAAAATGTGAATTTTTTATGACTGAAGGGACAATGTTAAGTCATGCAATATCTCAACAAGGATTGTAGGTGGACCCAAACAAAATTTCCATCATCCAAAGGGTCCCACCTCCTCAAAAGGTGAGAGATGTCAGAAGTTTCCTAGGCTTAGCTGGGTATTACAGGTGATTCATTAAATTTTTCGGCAAGCTAGCCTCTCCTTTGTTTGGCCTCTTAGGCAAAGATGTTGAGTTCATATGGTCAGAAAACTATCAAGAAGCCTTAGATACCATGAAGAGCAAGCTACTGACTGCCCCAATTCTTAGAGGCCAAAATGGGCCCTACCTTTTCACATTCATACAGATGCCTTGAACAAAGTGATAGGAGCAACATTAGGACAAATTGATGAAAATTTACCTTATGCCATATACTTTATAAACAAAAACTTGTCAAAGGTAGAGTTAAACTATACAGTGACCGAGAAGGAACTCCTACTTGTCGTGCATTCCTTAAACAAATTTAGACATTATATCACAAGCTACCAAACCTTTATGCACACTTATCATGCTGCAATTAGATATTTAATGAAAAAACCAGATGTAAATGCTTACATTATTAGATGGTTGTTTTTACTGCAGCAATTTGATTTGACCATTATTGATAAGCATAGTAAAGAAAATTTTGTTGCTAACTTTTTGTCTAGAGTAAATTTGCCTGTAGGTGAAGAACGAATGGTGGATGACCAAATTCCAGATGAACATCTGTTTTCTATCTCAGTACTCTCTCCATGGTTTGCTGATATAGCAAACTACTTGGTTTCAGTATAGTTTCCACCACACCTGTCCTCAAAAGGGAAGAGCAAGATAGTAAGGAAAAGCACCCCTTTCACCTGGATTGGGGACAATCTCTTCAAACTTGGCCCAAATCAAATCTTGAGAAGATGTGTCAGGGAGGAGGAAGTCTTTGACATCCTCCTGACCGTTCATGGCAGGCCTTGTGGAGGTCATTTTATAGCAAAAATAACTGCCTTCAAGATATTGCAAGCATGCTACTACTGGCCCACTCTTCATCAGGATGTGAGGAGATATATCAGCCAATGTGATCGGTGTCAGAGGATGGGGAAACCTACTCCAAAGGATGAGATGCCCATGCAACCTCAAGTGACCCTTGAGACATTTGAGAAGTGCAGCATGGACTTTGTTGATCCTATCAGCCCTCCTTCAAAATAGAAAAAATACATCATTGTGTGCACCGATTACCTGAAAAAGTGGGAAAAGACAAAAGCAATCAAAGCAGTGACAGAGGAAAAAGTAGCTGAGTTTTTTAGAGAAAACATATTCTACAAGTTCGAGTATCTAATAGAGTTGGTCATAGATCAAGGCAATCAGTTCACTTCCAATTTGATTGAAGACCTACTCACACATCAAAGAATCAAGCACAGGACTTTCAGCCCTTACCATCCACAAGCCAATGGGTAGGTGGAGGTCACTAATAGAGCATTGGAAGAGATCTTGACCAAGGTAATGAGCAGCAATAGAAAATACTGGGTGGATAGATTATTTGAGGCCACTTAGGCCTACAACACAACATGGAAGACCACCACAGGGTTCACACCCTATGAACCGGTCTATGGGAAGAAGGCTTTGCTGTCAATATAATTTTAGTTCAATACACTAAGGATGGCAGCTCATCTAGACCTAGACCTTAGCCATGCATAGAAGGAGAGATTACTTCAGCTCAATGGATTGGATGAATACAGACTGCAAGCCCTTCTCCATACAGAGGTAGTTCAGCTTCAGAGAAAGATATGGCATGACAAAAATATCAAGGAGAAGCAATTCCAAGAGGGAGATTGGGCACTACTCTATGATTCAAGATACAAAGATTTCAAAGGAAAGCTGAGGAAAAGATGGTTGGGACCCTACACTATGGATAAATGTAATGATAATGATTTAGTTTTGATCAAAACCATTGATGATGAAGCCATCCCCATGCTTGTCAATGGACATCAGTTGAAAGTCTACAAGAAACCCCTCTCCAAGCGAGAATTCATTGAAGATTTGAATAAGACAGTGATGGTAGTGGAACATGTCTTAGCCTACACTTCACCCACTCACTCAAGAAAAAGGAAATAAAAAATAATGACTCAAGTGAAAACCTCCATGAGGCGCTTGAGTCCCATCATTGGGTTGAAAACCTCTTTTGAGGTAGCCCAGTGATGTAAACAAAAAGAGAAAAAAAAAAGAATAAGATCCCTAGGTAAAAACATCCCTTGGAGGAGCCTAGGGCAGGAAATTAGGGTGAAAACCTCCTTGAGGCGCCCTAGTTGTTTTCAAAAAAGGGAAAAAGAAAAATGAATTTTCATTTGCATTGCAGGTTTGCAGGAGGACTACAGGAAGCAGGATAAGGTGCCAAAGGAACCCTGACATCCACACTAGCACCTATCTTATCTTCTCCACACTTCTCTCCATTATTCTTTTCATTTCTTTCACCCCACTATGCTTCTTTTTCAAAAATTGTGTTTTCTACAGGAGGCTCGGTGTTTTCTACAAGAGGCTCCTGTAGGAATTACAGAGAGCTAGAAATGGATATAAAAGGCAGTTTGAGAGACAGGGAAGCTTCATGAAGAACCTATAAACCTTCCAATAGTCTTCAAACCTCTTTGGCATCATTTCCAAGCCTGCATCACACCCCAAGCATCATTTTTCTTCCCATCCAAGAAAAACACAGAAAAAAAATATAAATAAATAATAAATAAAAATAAAATAATAAAAATAATAGTTTTTTAGAAAAAAAATAAAATAAATAAAAATAAAATTAAATAAGAGAGGAAACAACACCATCCACCTCACCTGAGGCCTATGTACTACCTCTCCATATCTATCTACACCTCTAGCATCATCCTCAAAGCTCCAAGTGTAGAAAGAAGCTGAAGTTTCAAGGGGAGAAACAACTACAAGAGCTCCTATAGGAATTCTTGTAGCAGCTGATCCCATCGAAACCTAGCACCAGCAGCAAGAGAATGCACACATGAAGGTTGAGAAGGCACCTGAAGCTCAGACCCAACCATAGAAGAACCTGCACAAGACACAACCACACTTCAGCAAGTAGACATCATGCATCAAAAGAAATAAAGGCATGTAGTAGAGGGAGAGCCACAATAACTCACAGCAAATACATTCGGATCACAGGTAAGTAACTTACCCACTCCTCTGTTTGCATTTGTGTAATTAGAGGTCATGCAAAAGCAACGAGATGGTTGAGCTTGAACAAGGGAAATGTGGCAAATTAACTTGGCCACCTTCATCTAGTTGACTCCACTCATCCGAGATGTCACCCACACATGCGCACAGTCAACTCAAGAAAGATGTCAAGGATGGGTAGTGGAGGAAGTGTGAACTCCAATTCAATCATGAGGGATGATTATGAGGAGGGGCCATGATGACAAGGCAAGTGGGGACTAACAGTCTAAATATGGCCAACATATACTTTTCCAGCTCACCCCCCATCACTGGAAATATCCATAAAGGGTAATAAGTACTCCTCCTCGAGCACTCTCACCACCTTTACCTTCATTCTCTCCTCGTAACTCAGCTATAATAGTCTCCTTGTGACCCCACAGCAGAGTAACCGTTGTCCTCCATTAGTCTCTCCCATATACCTACTCTCAACATTTTCTATAGGAGCACTTACAGGTTCTACAGGAGCACCTACAAGAATTCTACAGGAGGGACAACAGGCTTCTATAGGAGGGGCAGTGAGTTGTTTTGGAGGGAGAAAGCACGGGTTTTAGCACGATTTTTCAGTCTGAGGAGGTAGGTTCCATGCATGCCCCCATTGAATATCAATATATGAAAGAAGTTATTTCAATTTGAGGAGGAAATAAAGTCTTTAGGAGAGGAGAAAATACATAAAAAAATTCTGCTTATTTAAAAAAAATAACACAATCTCCTCTATTTCTCTGTTTTTCTTAAGAATTGTTGTCTCCATCTCCACATTTGGTTTTCCAAAAGAGTATAAACAAAATGATAGGAGGGTTTATGAGAAAGAAGCCCACTAACTCCACAAGGCTCCATGCACATCCTCAAGTAGTGGACATATTCACAAGAGCAAATTGGATGAACTTTTTTGAGATATTTCAAGGGTTTCATGAGGAGATTGCCCAAGAATTTGCCCACTCTTTGGTTCCCCACACAAGAACACATGCCACTGTCACCTTTAGGGGTCTTTCCATGGAGATAACCCCTAAATTTATTAGTAGGGTCACTACCCTTCCTTTGGGGCTGCCTTGGAGTAAGGATGAGAAACCAATTGTCCAAGATACCAAGAATTTTTTTTTCCAAAATAATGAAACCCCTCTAGAGGATAAACATGGCATTAGAAGGTCTAGCATACCATACCCTTGGGATGAGGTTAGCTATCAAATAATCAAATACATTTCCTATGAGGGGAGGCACAACATTGTCTATGGTTATCACTTTCGAACCCTTCATGAATTAAGGTATGGCAAGGACAATCCAATACCTCAGAAACTCAGCATCCTCTACTTCCTCCTGCAGTCCCTCATTGACTCCAGCACTAAGGTTCAAGCAGGGAATTCAGAGCAGCTAGCTCACCATGGGTTAATCAAAATCTTAGTGGAAGAAGCCCTCCATACATTTACATTCCCTATGGCATGGGAAGTCTTCCGAAACATGACAGTTGAGGATGACATAAAGGCCCTAACCTATGACGTCAATCCTATTGGTAGTGAGGAGGAAGAGCAGCAAGGGGGAGAAGGAAAAGCCACTGGTGACTTAGCAGAACAACAAAGGAAGGAGGAAGGAATTGAAATAGAGGAGGAGAAAGCTAAAGAAATAGAGCAGGAAGAAACAAAGCGAAAAGAGAAAGAAAAAGAGACAGAAGGAGGACAAAAATAGGCAGAAAAGGAAGATCAAGGAGAAGGGTCCCCTGAGACTCTGGAAAGGGAGGCAGCAGTTTCTCTCACCACCCTCAGTACACCAATCAAGCCAAAGCAAAAGAGGAAAAGGCATGCCTCCATGTATTTCAAGGCTAGGAAGAGCACAAGAATCAAAACAGGAAAACCTCAGCCCTCTTCAAAAGTGCCAATTACAATTGAAGATTCACCCTCTACCAAAGGGAAAGAATCCCCTTCCAAGACACCTATCACATATGAAAGGGGAACTCCTAGATCTTCCACATGGAAAGAAAATGTAGAACTACAAGACCCAAAAACAGTCCAACAAGAGGCTCAAATAGTTCTATAGGAGACACTGTCAAAACTACAAGAGACCCAAAAGCTTGAGGAAAGGATGGAAGGACAGCCACAAGTAAAGGAGGAAGAAACATAGCTACAAGAACCATATCCCCAACCTAGTCTTTCCTCCTACTACAATCTACTTGAGGGAGGAAGGATAATTCCACAAAAAAATTCAATTCCACTATTCTTTGAATTAGAGAAAGAGAGAATAAGAACACATAGGTGGATGCAAATATCCAAATCCAAAGGAGTTGAGGATATTGGCCATATGGAAAACAAACTCAAAGAAATGGGCAGGGAGTTGAGTGCTCTCAGAGATAGGGAAGCAATTAGAAGAAGCAACCTTGAAATTGAAAATGAATTGTTAAGGAGGCAGCTGCAAGAGAAAGAGACTCAGTTGGCATGCATGGCCAGCTTATCCATGGAGGCATTGAAATGTAGAACACCAGCAAAATCCTATGGCCTATATCTCAAAGACCAATGGTTATAATTTCAGATAAAGACTTTGGCACAAAGAGGCACAATGCCTTTCCAGGATTATAGGCAATTTATGGATCTGTTTGACCAAAGCACATCAGAGGATAAGGCAAAGATGGCAGAATTCTACCTACATAACATGGCCCTCATAGACATGAATATGTGGGACCCTAATGCCAAGCTAGGAGACCTACAACTAATGGCCATGGCCTCATGGATGAACCATGAAGAGTTGAGGAAAGCAAAAATAAGAAGATTGATGATAAAAGAGAAGAATGAGCCATTAATGATAAGAGTTGAGCCATCAAATCCCATGGCACTCATCAGCACACACAACCTGCTTACCAATAATCCTCAGATTGCCCCTAGATATATAAGTGATTAGGCACAAACCATTGCACACTTTGAAGATACGCAAAGGCTACTTGGGGTTGACTGTGTGCATGCATGCATGAGGAGATGGAACACCTTACAACACAGTCTGCAGATCATGGAATATCATTCCCCCATGAGGTTGAAGGAGGCATTAAGAAGAGTGCCAATGTACAAGCACTCCATGCAGAGGCTGAAGGTCAACTAGATTGGCCTCAAGCTGAGTCCCCCACTATTGTTAGGCATGTTGGAAGGCAGAAGAGAAAAAGAAGAGGAGGAGCAGTAGGAAGAGATACACAAGAAGGCAAGATTCTATGACAAGGAATATCAAACCACATTCGAAGCTTGGGATGCTAGGGAGGCTACCAGGGCCATAAAAGATGAGGAAATTGACTAAGTTGCTCACAGGATGAGCAACACCTTCAGTAGGGGGGTGATGATGAGCCTCGTAAATGGGTAACTATATGGGCTCATTTTACCTCCTAATCTAGTCAAATCAACCATTCTCTTAGCTTATTGTATGATTTTCTGATTATATTTATGCTTATAGAGTGAGTTGAGTTAGTTATTGTGCCATGTGGTCTAACATGTGTTTAATGCAGATTAATGTTGAATTTCAAGGTCAAAGTCAAGGATCCAGTGGACAAATGGTAGCAATAACTTGAAGTGGACAAAGGAGAGGACTTATAGGATGGAATCCCCCTCATTTATTACTCCTCACTCCAAATTCCCCTTCATTCAGCTCGGAGTACAAGTAGTCGATCATGCACTAGAAGGCAGTTGAGCAAGTGGAGGATGACTGATGATTATCTTGAGTTTTAGGAGCCAAGCCTCCCTCATTTTAAGGAAGTTGTTAGTAGCTTCATTTGTATAAGTAGAAAGGCCTAGGGCCTCACTAAATTCAGAGTTTTTTCGGATTTTTATTGGATTTTTGCTTATGTAAACCCTGCTCAACTTCAAGCTTATTATTTTGTGATAGTTTCATGTAACCTTGCTATTGTTTTGATAATAAAGATGGAATCCTTTTTGAGCTAGCACTGAGTTACCCTCATAGGGTTGAATCTCTTGGGTTAGGTCCCAATCCAAGCATCCAAGCTCCTCTTTACATGTATTTGTATGTTTTATTTCAGTTTGTAGATTAGGTTGTTGTTGGATGTATTTCTTTTATGGTTAAGAATAGGTTTCTTTTGATGATTCAGTAGTTTGCTTCCATTTGTGATTTCTATAGTAGGTTAAGAAATGATAAAGAGAAGATTCAAAAGGCTAGAAACAATGCCTTGGCCTCTCTTCCTCCCTTTGGGACCATTATTTGAGGTAGAGACCCTCTTGTTGCCCCAAAAACACAAATTTTGCTCATTCATAGGACTTCTCGTGTTTGCAGCTTTTACTAGTTTAATAGTCCAGTTTTGCTTTGATTCAGATCTTCTTCATCATGCTCAATTCTTTATTTTCAGTAGTATTCTTTCACGCTTTCCTTGTTTGCAACATTTATTAGTATTTCCTCTGATAGATCATAGTTCAAATTATTTTGATGCAAAACTCTATTTTTCTAGATGCACTCATTTCATTGCTTGCTTGATCTTGTTGGTTGACTATCAGTTCCTTTGTAGAAAATCTCTTCTTACAGTAGGCCAGCTTATCAACCAGCACACCCTCCATTTGATCCATGCCCTATTGGTCTCCCAAACCGCACCTCAGTTCTGCCTTAGTTTCCTACATTTTTCCTAGAACTTCTTCCTCTCTTCTTGAGCAAATCCAATCATCTTTCTCTCTCCTGGTGGTTCATGGTAGACCATAGGTGCCCTAACACCTCATTCCAACCTTCATCCACCATTCTCACCCACTCTCACACCCTCAAAACAATGAAAACTACTCTCGGCATCCTCCTGTAGGCCTTCTTTAGATTCCCCGTTTTCCTCCTGTAGATTTCCTATGTCCTCCTGTAGATTTTCTTGTAGGCTTTATTTTGAAGGCCAAGTGTTGGAAAAGCCTCCAAAAGGCCACCTGAGACCTCCTAGGACCCATCCACACCATCCTACATCCTCTCAAGTCCCAAATCCACCCTCCAACACCACCTATTCATTACCACATTCACACACAATAAATTATATGCATGTCAAATTCACATAAAAATCCAAAAAGATGTTTTTTTGCTTATTTACTTCTAGAAATAGCATAGTTAGATGTTGTTTACTTCCTTGAGTAGGTAATGGCATTCCTTTCATGGTTTTCATAATGCTTCTTGCAAAAGTAGAATTAGTTGGTTAATTAGGGTTCACTAGATTTGCTTTGCATTTCAGTCTTTCTCCTTTCCGCAGTTAGAATAGCATCTATCTCTCTCTCCTTTCATCACATTTAGAGCTTCTTCTGGAATTCATAGAATTTGGCTTTAGCTCCTAGTGATCTTGCATCAGCTGACCAAGTGACAACCTGCATTAAGAACTAGTACTTGTGCATACAGCACCGACGCTTCCAAGTTTATTACGAACTACTAGGTTGATAAGAGTAAATTAGGCAACCCAGGAGTTGCAGCATTATTGCTGCAATACTGGTGCTCACCATTAGTCTACAAACAAGCATACAATCAAACTCTGACTATCTAAACACCTTTTACACAAGCAATATTTGCTCTATCAATCAAGCATTCTGAGCTGATACCACTTGCTCTGGTATACCCAGCTTTAATATCACCTTCTTGAAGGTGAGGTTAACTAATCTTAAGCTCTGATACCACCTGATTTGAAAATGGGGCTCTAAAAGGCTTCTTGTGAGATTACAAGAACCTCTCCCACTTCCAAAGCTTAAATATTCCCAAGATATTATGATTAACCAAATGCAGAATTAATAAGTGCTCGAAAATAAGGTGTATGCTAGTTCTTATTTTAAAACTGTTTATGTTCTTTTAAAATTTTGTTGTTTATGTTGATATAACATACATATAACAATAAACAATATAGTAATATAACCAACACACAGAACAACAATTTAATTAGGAGTTCACTCAAAACTCTTGGGCTACGTCTCCATGAGCTCTAGTCAACTCAACTAGGCTCTCTAGGATTATGGCAGTAGTTCTTTTACAAGTTCCACACTCAACTCCAATGTTTTACACAGAAACATTAGGCTCATAACACCATCTTTTCCCTTGGCTCTGAAGCTCTTGGCCCTCTGGCTCTCGGATCTCGCTCTCTCTTTGGCTATGGCACTTGGCTCTGGTTCTTGACTCTCGTCTCTGGCTCTGGCTCTTCGGCTCTAGCTTCTTTGGCTCCGGCTTTGGCTTTCTGGAACTTTCAGCTCTCTGGCTTTTCACTTGACCTCCAAGTGACTCCAAAAGCTGCTCTGCGCATTAGCTTTCACTCTCTTTGCCTACTTTTCGTCAATTGCTCTCTACCGAGCTCTTTGCCTCCTTTGAGGTACCTTTCCAGCTTTCTGGCTTCCCCACCCATTTCTCTATGGTTCATTAAGCCTCTGCGGACTTGAGGCTTCTCTGTGCGTTGTTTGTTTGACTAGCCACCTGGCTCTGCGGCTCTATGGATTCAAACACATCATTGTTTGTCAAAAATGCCCACCTATAGCGTGCATCAATGATCAGGCACTGTTATGAAGGGATTGGAGCCATTTTCCAGGCAAAAACCTGAAAGTTGAGAAAATTCCCTTAGATAGGGAATGTCTGCAAAATACACTATCGGGCGTGATTCTCGGACGTGAAATTCCCTTCAATTGTTCCTAAAATCCCTATCGGGTCAGCCTTTTGGCAGTATATCGCATCGCATTGTGGATTAGGAAAAATCCCAATTACACAGTAAATACGTGAAAAAACCGACAAAATCCTTTTTATCGGACTTCAAAATTTATCGCATCCACCATATAATCACATCAGGTCTGCCTATTGCTATCACAAATCGCATTGGCCCTGTTATCAGGGAACGCTGATCACCGATTGTTGATTTAATTTTGGCTGTCGATCTGATCCCACGATCTGACGATCCAGATCGCATCGCATCGCTTCGGGGCATTTTCCTTTGTATTTCTATTTTCATGCCGAAATGCGCCAATACACAAAAACCCAACATATATCGGATCTCAAAATTTATAGTGCCACACATATAAAATCCATTGGGTCTGGCATTATCACCCCTTTTACATCGCTGTGAGGTGACGTTGCGACGTGATATATCACAATTGCAAGTCGTGTTGGCTCGAGGGTCCATCCTTTGCCTCGTGGCATCACCAGCGTTGATTCTCTGATATTGGCGATCGCAATATCGTTCGAACCAGGGTCCTGCCATCGAACACAGGCCTATCTCCGACCCGATATATCTGAGATCAGTGATCGAGGGGTCTCTTCTGCCTCCGTTTAAGTCCTCCGCTCACCCTTCTAATGTGATTTGCCTCTGTAAGGTGTTTTTGCCATTTTTTGAAGATTTTGCCTCTTTTTCCAAAGGATAAAGGGCAACTTCTTTCTGTGATAACTTCTACATCCGAAGTCCATTTTTACCCATTCAAGTTGCAGTAGATTCAGAATGAAAATATCTCTACAATGGGGCTATTTCTAAAAACTTCCTTGGACTTTCATTTTCCTCTGTGAGGAACACTTAGACTTAGGAGTCTATCCAAAATCCATTTTGGATCACACTGGCATATGTAGTGTTAATTGAGTATGTCCCCAACCCATATGGACCATTTTTGGATTCCCTGTCAATCACAACATCTCAACATGCATCCAATGCATTAGTTATAATCATAATATCATAGAAAATAATCCACATGCCAATTCATGCATGTCATCATCATAACATCATTTTTAATCACCAAGTTTTGAATAGTAAAGAATTGCATGCTCATGCATGTCATAAAATCTACATGTAATTACCACATGCTTCACAACATGAAATACCATGACAAGTTATAAAATCAACATATATGCATCAAAGATATATCATGACATAACATAATTAATGGAACCAAATCATAACACCATAAATATGAGAATTGTCTTAGTACATATCAAATATAGAGCAATAATACATTATAAATATTTTTACCACATGCTTCACAACATGAAATACCATGACAAGTTATAAAATCAACATATATGCATCAAAGATATATCATGACATAACATAATTAATGGAACCAAATCATAACACCATAAATATGAGAATTGTCTTAGTACATATCAAATATAGAGCAATAATACATTATAAATATTTTTATTATGATTCCGCAGAAAAATCAATTTTGTTTGCTTGTATAAACAATGAATATCAACTTTGAACTAAGATTATTTAACATTCATCTAGGATCTAGATTATCTCATTGAAATTATTAGTGTCTCGTTTTCATCAAAATACCAATTACTTTTTAATAATGATTTTCCTTTTTTTTTATTACTAATAAACTAACCATTTATACCTTAAATATAGTTAAATACACCTTAATATCAAATAAGTCTCAATATATTAAACCTTACTAATATAAATATAAATTTTATAATTTAAATATATTTAAACACATTCATTATTCAAATCTAATTCTATAAAAACTCATCATAATACCCTATACACTATTTATTTCTTATCTTTCAAAAAGAAACCTATCTCATTTAGAATATTATTAACTTTAAGAAAAAAACCTTTTTACCATTTTAATAACCATTATTTAATTTCTAAAAACATCAACACATGCAAAATACAATCCTTCAAAATATATTAAATCATAAAATTAAGTCACTTCTATTTTAAGTACATATTATCTTGATCAAAACTTTTTATAATAAAGTCAATGTACAAAGATATAGGGTGTTCTAATAATAAATAGAAAAATATTATTATAATAATACTTATATGTATCTTATAAATTTTATAGGATTATAATTATGTGAAACATAAATATGTTTCGTAGGTTGACTAATTATTTTTGTCTGGACGACATAATTAAACTTTAACTGCAACTGGTAAAATAATAATTTCTCATTCTAATTTTATTTTTCATCCATAAAATATTTAAAAAATCATAAATTTCGAATGGTATTGAGAATATTTATATGTGCATTCTTATAATATAACTCTTTATATGTGCATTCATATAATATATAATAATATTATAATAACATTGCAGTATTCTTATCTCGGAAGTCAACTGAGTACCTCGTATTTTGGTTCAAATTCAACAAAAAACCTTTAATTTGGGTTAGTTCCTTGTTCTAAGGTATAGATACGACTTCTATGAAAGTTTATAGTTATAATATACAAATTAGGCTTTATTTTTTAATTTTTTTTCACACACTACAAAACAAATAGACATCAACCCTATTTTCTATTTTAATGTTATATTTGCCATATATTGTTATCATGTCAAACCGTGTTGTAATTAAGTCGCTTTTGGAGATTAAATCAAGCATATCTTTGATCCCTACTATTGAAATATAAATAGAGTAATGGCTAAAAATAAAATAAATACCAATCATAGAGTAGGTTATTAACTTTAATACATAAAATAACATAATAGTTAATAGTATTATTTTATAAAATAAGAATATAAATTTTAACTTTTAATTTTTTTCAATTTAATAAACAAAGAGAAATGGGTTATAAATTTATCAAATTAATCAATAAAAATTGTAGACTTTTAATAAGGTTAATAATTTACTTTGCTTTTTTATTTTAATTAAATTGTATGTGTTACATAGCATTTTATCACTGTCCTTGTCTCTCTGTTCCTCGATCTTGGAGGACCTCTATAGTGACCCTTATGTGTTTTCTTATCATGAAGAACATGTCCTTACATCACTCTTTATCTGCAAAACATTTCTCTCTTACAACATTTCCCAAGAATATTCCTTCAAATTCAGTTTTCAAGACCGACACTATCACTCAGTTTCTTCCCTGCACCGATTTGCAGAGTCTAACACTGGGCCTAGCACTGAACAATGTTGGTAATCCATTCATGACCAGCTCCGGCCCTCTTTTGGAAAGTTTTTTAAAAATGGAGTCGAAGCTTCTAGGTCTAGAAGCTTCATGAACGGAAGTTTGGTAAATGATTAGGTGAGATAGAACCGAGAGAGACTATTTGGGCTCATTTCCCCTATTAAAATGGAAGAAACCTAAAGGGATAAGGCCTCTCCCATAATAAGAGGATCCATTTCCCCTCTCTCAAGCTATATAAGCTCCTCCTTTTCCAACCTCATCTAGCGAATGAAAGGGATGGAATAGTCTTCAAAATCTTGATAGCCAAAACAACTCATGAGAGCTTTAGCCTTCTAGATGTGCTTGCAAAGGGAGAATAAGTGTGTGGTTTGTTTGGTTTGGAGCAAAGAGGAATAAGCCTTAAACTTCCATTGTTTGAAGTGAATCATGAGATGCTAACAGTGGTACTGGAACCAAAACACATCGAAGGAAACCTACAATGCTAAGGTGAAGGTTGTACTTTCCTTTTTGACATAATAATAGAAGTGATATTTTGTTTCCTATATCAATTGCATATGCTATTTGCTAGCTTAAGGCTCCTTAGCCTCTTAAGTAGGTTGAATATATTGTATGCTATCATGTGTGCTTTGGTTTCTTGTTCATTTGTTTTAGGGGCTTGATTGACATTAAGGAGCTGATCGCTAGAGAAAAGGCACAAGGACTTCATCAAACAAGGATGAGCGATACAAGAGGTAGGATCTTATCCATTCTCAATATAAGGGAACTTATGAACTTATGTCAAATTGTCTTGTTTGTGGCTAGACCCTCTCCGCTAGGCTAGAGGGATTGTCTCTGTCCGTAGAAAGAATCTTCCTACTCCACAAAATTGTGACTCCATTGGAGATCCATCCCTCTCTTTGGATTGTTTTTCATTTCATGATTTGTGACAACTTTTCTCGTTTCACTCTTTCTCTTTTTTAATTTGTACGTCACGTCATCTACTGCTTTGATTCTTGAATTTAGAGTGATAGGTCTGGTTTTGGTTTCTAAAATTTTTTCTTTTTTCTTTGAATCCCTTGACCAATATTGTTAATTTTCTAACAGTAGCACTGACCAGTGCGAGTTCCTTTTGAACAGTCGGACTACAGCCCCTTCTGGTACTTATTTCTAGTTAGACAGTCGTGCTAATGCCTATAGGTTTCTCTTAAATCATTGCTAGTGTGTCTTGTCCTCATAAATTTTGATTCTTGGCTTGTTTTCCTTTATTCTCCCTGGCTAGAATGATTTGTTAGCTTGATTTGTTTGCTTGATTGGTTTGAGATTTCCTTATTTGATTTTTTGAGTTTTGGATGGTTTTTGTTCCTAGGGCATCTAGGTCATTGAGCATTCATTTGTTTCTCTTCTCATAAAGTCAAGTTGTTGGTTAGCTGCTTCATGTATTTCATTTTTTAGTCCTTGCATCTATCTTTCCTAGGTTTCAATTGAACAAGTGAAAAAGATTAGTTTGCTCTTCTCTTATTGAACATCTCCTTTCTGAGCATAGATCACATTGCTCAGTTTGTTTCAGTTAAATATTTGAATTTTGTTTGAAATGAGTTCTTTTTATCATGCTTTTCATTTGATTGATGTTTGGTTGTTTTGAAATATTCATTGAAATGTTTATGTGAAAGATTCATTTTAGGATTCCATTGAAAAAATACATCATTCTAGTTTGTTTAATTGATATGTTGCACTGACTAGCATCATTGAAAACTAGAATTACATCATCATGAGCATTTGAAATGAAATGAACTTCTTTTACTGTTAAAAGGACTAGTTGAAGTGCGTCTGATAGGAAGAGTAGGAAGTGGAAATAATTTTCATTATTTTGTTTTGAAAAGTGAAGTAGTGAAGAGTCATCTTACTTTCGATTGCTTGTTTGTTGCATTCATTGTTTTCTCTTCTCTGAATTAGTGTAAGCATTCATCGAATTGAAAGGGTTTTGTCTCATATAGATGCACTTAAGAGTTTTTCAGGTTACATCGATAGGGCCTAAAACTGAGACTTAATTTCAAGATAAACTTTTAAAATATATTCAATTAACCTAAGGCACATTTGAAACTAAATGCTTACATTTAGAGGTCTAGGCTAGAGATGTGTTCTGACGTCTTTAAACCTAGCAATTTTCATTTGCTTCAGCATTAGACAATGCTACGGACTTGTGCTCCCTATACAATTGCATATATAAAGGGATATCCCACTAGGTTTGCAATCCTTTATTTGTAGGAAGCCAAGTCTACCACCTTTTAAACGCGATACGTTGAACATAGCATTTAGGGAGATTGTCTGCCCGTACTTCTCAGTTCACTGGGAGGTATTCTGCAGTTCACGGTTACCTGGTAATCCATTTTGCCTAGATTATCCTGATCAGTCATTTTGGTATTTTTGACTCTTTAAATTTAAAATATCATCGAGAACTTGTCCTTTCGATCTTGTTCAAACCAAAAGTGACTAGAGTCATCTTTGCCTTTTTCTCGGCTCTTAAAACATGAAAAGGCATCAGTCTGTTTCAGCATCTTAAAAAATTTTGCCCACGATCACATCACATTCCTAATAGTCTTATTTTGGACCATGTCGTGAGTATATCCCTAATATATTTTAAAAGCCTTGAAATTAATATCTCTTCTCTTTTTTTCTAATAAAAAATCATCGTGGTTGAACCATCAGGATTGCCTTGTTCCTCTTCCTCTCCTCCATCTATAAGGTCATCCGAAGAAACTTTTCCTGAACTTTTGCAGTCGCTTTAGGATCAAGGTGTTGAACTTGGAATTGTTCTGAGTATTCAACCTTTGTCTTCTCGTCCACCTCCATCAGATACTAGGTCACCTTACAAATATGGGCAGAATCCCCTGATAATCCTATCCAGACTCCCGAGAGTCCACAGACTTTTGATAGTCCATTGGGACTAGTTATAGACCCTTTTGTGGTATCTCCACAACATCCTTATACTCTGTACGATCAGCCTGGTTTTTTGTTTGAGTTGTCTCCTTGTTCATCTTTGACTCATCGTCAGTTGTTTTCCATGGAGTCAGAAGGTGAAATTCCAGTCTGCTCTACAAGTCAGTCAAAAGTTTCTACTACTCACACTCCTCAAGTGGATGATAAGAAAACATATGAGTTCCCTCTGGAAGGTTTCCCTTATATGAGAACCATCTCGTCCTTTTCTTATCCTGAGTTTAGTGAGCCCGTATTTTCGCATGGTTGTACCTCTCTAGCTCAGTTGGTTTCGGGCACTCCTAGTGCCTCGTCATTATATCAAAACCCCATCTAGTCTTCCAGCACTATGCCTACCTCAGGTCCATTCATCCAGAACATGACCTCTCGACCAATTGTATGAACTGGAGCCACTTCCATTCTGGTTCAACCTACCATTCCATCTCAGCTTGTTTCATCATTTCAATTGACTCTTCTAGTTCAACCAACTATCTCAAGTCAGGTATCTATAAGTTCTTTTACCCCTCTAGTGAGTGGACAGACTGTGCCGCCACCTGTGGAGCAAGACCCGAGTCTCTCCATCATGTCAGGCCAAACCAATGTGAGTGGATCAAAAACTCACATGGTTGGAATGAATCAACCTTTTTACGGTGTTATTCCTAACCCTGTTGATCCATTTGGGCCAGGTAATGTCCAATACCAGTAGCCATACATGGCTCAGGTTTCGTTCCGACCAGCTTATGTTCCATATAGTTCACAAGCCTTAGTTACATCGCCTTACATTCCTCAAGTTGGACCTTATGTTCAGCCTGGCCAATCCACTGTGCCTGGTGGGTATGACCAAATTCAATTCCGAAACTATCCAGGAACTACCCAAATACCTTTGCAACAACAAGGGAAACCTTCAAAGCAGCAAGGGAAAGCATTACAGCAGCAAGGACAACTTCTACAACTGCATAGGAAACCTTTGCAACAGTCACAACAACCTTTGTAGCCGCAAAACAGTTTGTTCAACAATCCTCCCAACCTTCATCCTTGCAAGGCCAACCTTTGGAGTAGCATGGGAAACCTTTGCAGCAGCCACAAGTTCAACTTGTGCAACAACAGAGCCAACCCTTGCAATAGCAGGATATATATGCATATCAAAAAGGTTAGCCCATTCTGGGCCAAGGTCAACCTTTACAAGGTCAATGTCAACCCCTGTAGCAACAAGTTCAAAATCCTTATGTCAAAGGGCAGCAAGTTCAAAATCCTTATGTCTAGGGGAAATAGGTGCAAAATCCTTATGTCTAGGGTCAACAGTTTCAAAATCCTTATGTCCAAGGTCAATAGGCTCAACAGCCTTTCAACCCATATGCCTATCAGTGGCCTATGGCAGGATAGTATCAAGTCTACCCATGACAGAATCCTCCCTACAGGTAAGGTAGCCTACAGTAGGGGAAAAATGAGATTCCATATGGACAAAATCCTCCACTGTGGGGGGAAAATCCTTATCAACAAGGGTGTATTCACAATTCAGGTCAACTCCAAGGCCCCAAATGCCTTTTAATACGCAATTTTCATTCTTGGCCACATTGGAACTATTGGATGTTTCAAGGCTCACTAATGATCTTGTCCTTCATTTTCCTTACTAGCCTCTAGTCCCAATGAAAGTTCTGAGTGATTAATCATAAACACTTGGAAACCTATAAAAGCGAAAGACTGAGGCTAGTCTACCATGTCATTTGGGATGGAAAGGGTTCTTTTATGGCAGTCGGGGTCCCTTTTAGCAAGGGAATAACTTCAGATCGTTAGGCTTTGATACAGATTGGGTGTCCAATACCATATCGGTGACTAAGAAACAAGGCACTATTCAGGTCTGTGTTGATTACCATGACATTAATAATGCATGTCTGAAGGACAATTATCCCACTACTTTTATAGACCAGATTATAGATGAATGTGCTGGGAGTGAGATTTTCTCCTTTATGGATGGTTTTCCCTTCATCTGTCCCCGAGGGACCTTTTCATATAAAAATCTCCCTTTTGGCCTTAAGAATGTTGGGGCTACTTTCCAATGAGCAATGTCTTATGATTTTCATGAAATTAAAAACATCGTATAGCCTTATTTGGATGACCTTCCTGCTCATTCACGTAAGTGCCACGACCATCCCGATCACCTTTGAAAAATCTTTCTTCGTTGTAGACACTATAACATTCGGCTTAATCCGAATAAGTGCGTCTTCTGCGTTGAGTCTCGAAAAATTCTCATTTTTATTTTTTTGAAGGATGATGTTTGTCTTGATCCTCTCAAAGTCATGGTTATTGTTAATCTACCCCCTCCCTCTTTGTTGCATCAATTACAGAGTTTGCAAGGGAAAGCAAATTTTCTTCATTGCTTTGTGCCTAACTATGCTGAGCTAGCTTCAAGGTTCACTTGATTGCTTAAGCAAGGAAATCCATTTCATTGGGATGAGACTGCCCAAAAGTATTTTGATGAATTGAAATTTTCCTCATTAATTCCCCTTTATTGCACCCTTTGAACTATCATCGTGATTATTTCCTCTATCTAGTTGCATCTTCTATCACTATTGCTATAGTCTTGGTGCAAAACAATGACGAAGGTCATGAACATGTCATTTAGTACCTTAGTCACAATCTCATTGATACTAAGACCTATTATGCTCATGTCGAGAAATCGGCCTTGGCTGTTGTTCAGGTCATTTAGCGCTTTTTGACATTATATTCTCCTTCGCACTACAACCATGATTTGATTGCAACCCCATGACTTATATTCTTACTCGTTAGTTACTTGGGGGGAAATATTCCATGTGGATTGTCATCCTCCAAGAATTCAATTTGGTGTTCACTACTGCCAAATTGAAAAAATCACTTGTATTCACTAAGTTGATTTTCTCTTTTCCCTTTTCTTCTCTCCCTACTGGTGCTAATGAGCAGCTCCCTAATGAGACTCTCTTTCTGATTAGAACTCTCGATCCTTAGTATGGTGATATAGTCATGTATCTCCAAACTTCTACCTTCCACTCTACATTGTCCAAGGATGATCACTGATGCATTCGGCATCAATCCCAACCTTACCGCATCATTGGTGATACTTTATAACGTGTTGGTGTTGATTCATTTCTTTGGCAATGTTTAACTCTCAATGAGGTTGAAAGAGTCTTAAATGATTTCCATTTTCGTGCATTGGGTGGTCATTTGTCAGCCTATGCCATTGCTCAAAAGATCCTCCACGTTGGCTACTTATGGCCCTCCATCTTTAGGGATTTCATTCTTGCTATCTGCAAATTCCACGAGTGCCAAATTTATTAGCAGAAAATCTGCACCCCACCCGCTCTACTTCACCTCGTTGTTACCGTGGTCCCTTTTCCAAATGGGGCATTGATTTTATGACATGTAACCCTAGTTTAGTTGGGGGGTGTGGTTAAATCATCGTTTTCGTGGACTACTTCACCAAATGGGCCAAAGCGATGCCTACATATTTAGCTAATGGTAAAACAATGATGCAATTTCTCTTCAATCATGTGATTTCCAAGTTTGAAGTGCCTCAAGCCATTGTCACTGATGATGGCTCCCATTTTCACGATTATATGATGGCTGAACTGACTTCTAAATTGGGCTTGCGTCACGATAACTCAACTCCATATTACCCTCATGCCAATAGCCAAGTTGAAGTAGTAAATAAAGTTTTAGTTACTATTCTTTGGCGCACGATTGGGATGCACAAATCCAATTGGCATCTCATGTTTTTTTCAGCTCTATGGGCCTACCAGACCTTGACTAAAGAAATAACTAGATTCACACCTTTTTAGCTCATCCATGGTCTAGAAGCAACCCTACCGATTGAACATGAAATTCCCTCACCCAAATTGGCTATTGAACTACTCCTTAAAACCTCACCTTAAGAGGAGAGTCTCCTATATTTGGAATGACTGGATGAAACTTGTCATCTCGCTTCTTTAGTCATTCAAGCACAGAAAAAGCGAGTTAAATCCCATTTTGATCAGTCGGTCTCTCCTCGCGCTTTTTCTGAGGGAGATTTGGTCTTGCTATATGACCAAGCTAACGATAAGTTAAGGGTCGGAAAATTCAAACCCATGTGGCATGGGCCCTATATTTGTTGGGTTGTGTTATATTCTTTCCACGACTAGCCCACGTAGTTAACCTGGGGGTTAGAGGGGGGACAAAGACACCGCTTCGTTGCGCCGATTGCGTAACAGGGGAGTTACATGGGGTTTGAGGGGTGCAGGTAACCCCACTTTATGGGGTCTGGGGTAACGCCCTGGAAAATTTTGGTTTTGGAAACTAAGTTAGGTTGCGCAGATCCACCTATGGTTTTGTGCATGATTTTCGCACATTTTTTTGGATGTGATGGTTTTCGTCCATGGTATTGGACACGATGGTTTTCGGTCCATCGTATTGGATGCTTCGGCATGTATAAATATGTATTATAACATTGAAAGGAACATAATGAAAAATTAAGCTGGTAGTCCCGGTTTTGGGATCCAGTGGGAAATCTCTGTGTATACGTCTTTTGTGTGTTATGCTCTCGCATTTTTATTTTTCCTGTGATTTAGAATTCGTATGCGGGTAATTTCTGTACAGGGTTAAAACCTACATTTGGTATCAGAGTTGTTTTGGCTTCAAGGGGACGCCTTTGTTGCTGAGGGGTTTCGCTCGGACCTGTGGTAGACCCTGTTCAGTGGGAGATCTACGAGATCAATTCTGGTGGTGAAAGAAGATGGCGAGCAGTGGAAAGATAGAGATTGAGAAATTTAATGGTCAGAGTTTTGAGTTGTGGAAACTCAATATGGAGGATCTATTGGTGGACAAAGATCAGTGGATCGTAGTAGATCCGAGTGCTAAACCAACGGGAGTGTCCGATGAAGAATGGAAGAAGTTGGATTGGAAGGAAAATAGCACAATACAATTGTGTGCCTCAAATTCAATATTGTTGAATATATTAGGGGAAGCTATGACAAAGGCTTTGTGGGACAAGTTAGGGACTTTGTACCAATCTAAGTCTTTGGTGAATAAATTGTTCCTGCGGAAAACGCTGTATAACCTAAGGATGAAAGATTGAGACTCGGTGACAGAGCATCTGAATGCATTTAATACTGTTGTAATTTAATTAGCATCTATTGATATTAAAATTTCAGATGAAGATAAGTGCATCAGTTTGTTGTGTTCTCTACCAGATTCGTGGGATAGTCTGGTTATTGCAATAGGTGGCAATGCAACTGCCTTGCAGTGTGATGAAATAGTCTCATCCTTGCTGGCAAAGGAGATGAGACGGAAAAATATGGACAACCAGAATGGTGATGCCTTGTCTGTACGAGGACGGTCCCAGAACAGAAACAAAAATAAGTCATCGAGTGGAGATCTAAATCTAGAGGGAGATCTAAATCTCCAGGAAAACCTACAAAGGTGGTGTGCTGGAAATGCGGAAAGGAAGGGCACTTCAAAAGGGACTGTAAATCTAAAGCTCCTGATAAAGGAAAGGGATCTGATGATGCTCCTTCTGCAGAGGCGAAAACCACCCTCAGATGAAGGTGGGGATGTGTACTTGGCTTCTTCAAGTACACATGTAGATCATGAGGCATGGTTGATTGACTCAGGTGCATCCTTTCACTTCACTCCCCATAGAGAGTGGTTCTGCGAGTATGAGAAATATGATGGTGGTGATGTCTTCTAAGGAGATGATAAGAAGTCTAGAATCTTTGGTCGTCGAAAAGTAAAATTGAATTTGCAAGGTGGAAGGGTTAGAACACTTCTGAGTGTTCTGCATATTCCTGCATTGGCCAGAAATCTAATTTCTATAAGCAAGTTGGATGATGCAAGTGTAAAAACAGTGTTCGATAAGGATACCTTCAAGATGGTTCAGGGAGCACTGGTATTGATGCGGGGAGTTTGGATTGGAACTCTGTACAAGTTGCAAGGTAGCATGGTTGTTGATGGGTGCAATAGTTCTATGGTTCCTAAAAGTGGAGTAGAAAATCTAGTGGTCTCTGGAGAGAAGACCATGTTGTGGCATCAATGGCTTGGAAATATTGGAGAGAAAGGCCTTCGAATACTTCATGGTAAAGGTATGGTAGAAGGTATGAGTAATAGCTCTCTGGATTTTGATTTTTGTGAAAATTGTGTATATGGGAAGCAGAATTGGGTGAGTTTCCCCTCTGGTGGTAAGAGGGCGAAACATATATTAGAGCTTGTGCATAGCGATGTGTTTGGACCTGTGAAGGTTCCATCACTGGGTAAGTCTGTGTACTATGTATCATTTATAGATGACTTCTCAAGGAATACATGGATATATTTCCTTAAGAATAAATTTGAAGTCTTTGACAGGTTTGAAGAATTCAAGGATCTGGTGGAAAATCAAACAGAGAAGAAGATAAAGGTGTTGAGGACAGATAACGGTGGAGAGTTTTGCAATAAGGAATTTGAAGAATTTTGTAAGAAGTGGGGTATAGCACGGCAAAATACTACTCCATATACACCTCAACAAAATGGACTTGTAAAAAGAATGAACAAGACGTTGATGGAAAGGGCAAGAAGCATGCTCAGTGGTGTCGGGTTAGGACAGGAATTCTGGGTAGAGGTGGTGGACACATCATGTTACTTGGTCAAAAGATCACCTTCATTAGCGTTGGAGGATAAAACTCCACAAGAGGTATGGACTAGTAAGAAACCCTCTCTTTCACATCTGAGGGTATTTTGATGTGATGCAAATGTACATGTTCCAAAGGAGAAATGAACCAAATTGGATAATAAATATGAAAAATGCATCTTTATTGGGTATAAGGATGGTTTAAAGGGTTATAAGCTTTGGAACCCAGTAAAAA
This sequence comes from Pinus taeda, assembly GCA_000404065.3. Taxonomy (NCBI): domain Eukaryota; kingdom Viridiplantae; phylum Streptophyta; class Pinopsida; order Pinales; family Pinaceae; genus Pinus; species Pinus taeda. Next base: position 68,318 of record APFE031380457.1, read on the forward strand.
GGAAGGTTGTGTACAGTCGAGATGTGGTGCTCAAAGAGGTGAAAGATGTTATTAAACATGAAGTTCAACCAAAGGAACCTGAGAAGATAGAGTTTGAGCTAAAGGAGGAAGAATCAGACTCTACAGTAGAGCAGGAATCAGAAGATGATGAGCCACAAACTCTGGGTGTGAGAAGATTAGTTCGAGAAAGAAGGCAACCAGAAAGGTATAGTCCACCTTCTTTCTATTCAAAATTTTCTTTATCTATTACTGATATGATGATCCCAAAACTGTGAAGGAAGCAGTAGATTCAAAGGATGGAAAACTCTAGAAAGAGGCCATTGTTGATGAAATGGCATCTTTGCACAAAAGTGATGCTTGGGATCTAGTGGAGTTGTCGGCTGGAAGGAAACCCATTGGCAGCAAATGGGTGTTCAAGAAGAAGGCAAATGTAGAAGGAAAGGTGGAGAAATATAAAGCTCGATTGGCACCAAAAGGTTATATCCCAGGTGTCGGGAATTGATTTTGGTAATATTTTTTCTCATGTTGCTAAGGTAACCTCTATTATATTACTTTTATTTGTTGCTACTGCTTTTGATTTTGAGGTAGAATAGATGGATGTGAAGACAACATTTCTTTACGAGGATCTGGAAGAGGAAATCTACATGAAGCAACCTAAAGGCTTTGCAGTGAAGGGTAAGAAAGAACTGGTATGCAAATTAAAGAAGTCTCTGTATGGGTTAAAACAGTCACCAAGGATGTGGTATAAGAAATTTGATACATTTATATGGGAACTTGGCTTCACTAGAAGCAAAGCAGATCATTGTGTGTATTTTAAATTAATTGGTGACTATGTTATTTATTTGGTCTTGTATGTGGATGATATGTTGTAGGTTGGAAATGACAAAGAAATTATCCAAGATTTGAAGACCCAATTGTCCTCCAAGTTCGACATGAAAGATCTTGGTGCTGCAAACTATATTTTGGGCATAGAAATTAAAAGAGATCGGGCAAAGAGGAAGCTCTAGTTAAATCAGAGGAAGTATGTCGAGACAATATTGCAGATATTTAATATGCAAGATGGTAAACCAGTGAAGGTACCTATTCCTATAGGTGTAAAGTTATCTACTGAACAGTGTCCCAAGACACAAGAAGAGGAAGAGGACATGTCCCGTGTTCCATATGTGAGTGTAGTCGGTAGCCTGATGTATGCAATGGTCTGTACTAGACCAAACATTGCACATGCAGTGGGAGTATTGAGTAGGTTTATGTCAAAACCAGGAAAGGAGCATTGGACAACAATGAAGCAGGTTTTCATGTATTTGCGTGGCACTAGTGATTATGGTTTGTGCTACCAATGAAGACCTGGATTGGACAAAGTGTTGGATATTCGTGGCTTTTTTGATGCATACTGGGCTAGAGATTTGGATCAGAGAAGATCTACAAGTGGGTATGTGTTTAACCTATTTGGAGGTGTAGTCAGTTGGATAAGTAAGAAACAATCTATAGTGGCACTATCAACTACAGAGGCATAATACATGGCAGCCACTCATGCAAGCAAGGAAGTAGTTTGGTTGCAGAGATTGTGTTCAAGTATGGGGTTAGTACAGGGAGCTATAAGGTTAAACAATGATAACCAAAGTGCAATTTTCTTGGCAAAGAACCCTGCATTTCATTCAAAGACAAAGCACATTGATGTTCAGTATCACTTTGTGAGGGACATGATAGAAGACAAAAAGGTGTTGCTGGAAAAGGTGGACACTTTGAAGAATGTTGCAGATGCATTGACAAAATTTGTCAGCTCTGAGAAGTTCTCTTGTTGTAGAGAAAAAATGGGCATTACAGGGTTGGATAAATGACTAATCTCTCTTGTGGCCCCCTATGGAAAGAAAACAACAAGTGGGAGAATGTTGGGTTGTGTTATATTCTTTCCATGACTAGCCCACGTAGTTAACCAAGGAGTTAGAGGGGAGCGCGGAGCCCCCACTTCGTTGCGTCGATTGCGTAGCGGGGGGGTCATAGGGGGTTTGAGGGGTGCAGGTAACCCCAGTTTATGGGGTCCAGGGCAGCACCCCGGAAAATGTTGGTTTTGCAACCTATGTTAGGTTGGGTGGATCCACCTATGGTTTTGTGCATGATTTTCACACATGTTTTTGGACGCGATGGTTTTCGGTCCATGGTATTGGATACTTCGACATGTATAAATATGTATTATAACATTGAAAGGAACATAATGAAAAATCAAGCTAGTAGTCCCAATTTTGGGATCCATGGGGAAATATCTATGTATATGTCTTTTATGTGTTATGCTTTCGCATTGTTTATTTTCTGTGTTTTAGAATTCGTATGTAGGTAATTTCTATACGGGGTTAAAACCTATAATATTGTCAAGTGCGTATTACAAAAAGGGGCCTATGAGCTACTTGATTATGAGGGTAACCTTTTGGGCAAGCCCTGTAATGGGCTGTACCTCAAAAAGTACTATGTGGGAGTCATATCACATGGCTACTTGTGTACATAAGTGTGTTATTCATTTTTGTGCAGTTTCGTTTGGTGTGTTTTTTTCAAGCAGCTTTCTTACTTATTATGTCTTCACCTACTTTGCAGATGTCTGTGACTCATTATGTCGATTTCACTGATGGTGCTTGCCATAGTACCTGGAATCTATCATCTGTGGCATGGGCTATTTATGACCCTCATGGTGATTTGATTAATATTCAAGGTATTTGTTTGGGTCAAACAACTAATAACATTGTTGAATATAGCGCAGTTCTTGAACTCTTGTCAGAAGCCATTGCTCTTGGCATTCAAGAAATGGTTGTAAACCTTGATTCACAACTTGTTGTTCTTCGGCTCAATGGGCAATATTATGTCAGAACCCCTTAGTTATTGAGAATCTATTTGCGTATTCATCTCTTGGAAAGAAATTTTGATCATATCACATATCATCACATTCCTAGGCATATGAATACATTAACAGATGCATTGGCTAATTTTGTTTTAGACAGACATTTACGCAATATGTGAAAACATTGTATCATAGTAAATAGGAAATATGATATATATATGTCAATAATGTTTGAGTGTAATACATCAAAATCCAAAAAATAATATATGTGTTCCAAGTACATTCGTGGCTCGCAGAACTCGTAAATGCAAACTATGGAATACTCTTCTTGGTGATCATGATAACATGTTACTGCTCTTACTACATGAGTCAGTAATCAGTGAATCTGATCTAACACTCCTATCACCTGCCATTGATAATGGTGAGGAATGTCCTCAATCTGTGCATACTCTGGAATCCCTCTCGTCAGGCCCTTCAGATTTCGGGAAATATCCTCTTCATTGTCCACTCCTTCCTAGTAAGGAGAAACCTCAAACTACCAAGCCACGTGTCTAGTTATAGGAGACATCTCAGCTAGTCTCTCTGGTCCAACATCTGCAATTACAAATTCAATGTGTCATGAAAGGAATACATATATGCAAAAACAATAAAAAACAAAAAACAAAATTGTTTTTCTCACCTCCATCATCAAAGTATTCTCCCTCTACAAGTGGTATGTCAGGATCACCGTGGAAGTTAGTCCCGTTATACGGCCAATCCTCCATGAAAATAAAATGTCATTTGAGCCACACAAAGAAGGTCGTCCTGTAGGACATCTGTTGGCCCCCTCCAGATCTAGGCATCAACTCACTCCATTGAACCATCTGTGGATCTCATGGTATCAGAGGGTTTGCCTCCACCATCTGATAATGAAACAGTGGGATCCATTTAAGAAGAAGGTCACTAGAATGAAGCCATATCCAAATTACCTCAAGTTTCCCGCTTTGCATTTGGATAGTTGCCTCTTCAAGTTTACCTGCATTTCTTCCGCCTAGTTGAAGTCAATGGGCGCCATGTAGTCCACAACATAGTAGAAGTGTGATTTGTTGGACTCATGTAATGCTTGAACCCCAACCACTTGGTTGATGGTCAAGAGCATCACCTTCAATACAAGATCATTCATTTTCATAATGTCAATCTTGCCGCTTGTATATTTAAGATCTCCTAGGAAATGTTGGGCAAGTAGCATGTTTACACACACCCCAAGAGGCCTACCTCCATACAATTAGACCGGTTCCAGTAATGAAGTAAATTCCTGAAGTCTCTAACTCCATCTCTTGGTCATGGATCACAAATACCTCACATCCAATGTACCATAGATTGATCAGGTATTGTAGTAGCTCAGGTTTAGACCGTAGGCTTGGTGTCAAAAAGAACTTGAGGAGCCCACAGTTCCTCAATGCATCCAGACAATTTGGATCTTCCAAGGCCATTTGATCTATTATTTCATGCTTGCATTCTTTCCACTCAATCACCATATTTTTGCTTTGATTTTCCTGCAAACACCCCACATTTAACTTAACATTATTTTTTGAAAGGGAAATTTCTTATTTAAAGCAATGAATTTGGGCAAAATTCGCAAAAATTTGGTTCTCTATGTAGGTGCGACTGTTTTTAAAACAGGTGCACCAACAATGCAAGACCCCATGCCCATGTTTGGCATCGTCCCGTGCCCGGATCCCATGCCGACCGAGGGTGAAAAAATGTTTTTCTAAAAATCCCTCAAAATGCCTAAAGAGATAGTTAAATGCTTAAAAACAGGTATCAATGCGAAGATTAGGGCCTCGACTCTTACCTGCAACAAATGGTTCGACGATCGTCTTCCTAGATCCACAACAATCCACTCTAGGAGATTTAGGGCACAAATGGGTAAAAATTGCTCCCAATGAGGTAAATGATAAAAATGTTTTACTTTTTTCCCTTTTTATAAACTTTTCACCATGTTTTAGGGTTTTAAAAAGTATTTTTCGTCATTTTTCCTTAGAACTGGATAATGTATTTTCTTCTTGTGCAGAGACAGGTGATGGTTTGCTGGTGGTGATGCATATTTAATTTATTTTCCTGACTCATAAAAAATTAAATGAAAAGATTTAGAGTATTTTTCCCTTTTTGACTCATTAAAGTAAATAAAAACGGGGAGTCCACTTAAGCTCTTTTCCGACTCTCAAAACAGGAAATTTTTGTTGTGTTCTTATCATTTTGACCTTGTAAAAGGTTTCAAAACATTGTTTACCCAGTATATGTTTACCCCTTTTCGGGATGGGATAAACTATTGACGAAAAAGGTACTCCTTAACTGACATGGTCAAGAGGTTCTTTCGAGTATTGTTTTCTACCTTTTTGGGCTCAAGAGACAACTTTATGAAAATGGACCTTTTGGAGTTTTCTTTCTTGTGTCTTTTTCAAACTCTCTAAACATGAAAAGGATACTGGTTTTTCCCTTTGTCGAACTCATTAAAATTTAATGACATCAGATTCGTCACCATGATGGACACTAAGCTTCTCCTCCCTAGCGCTTCTTAATCTTACTAGGTCGAATCTATCCAAAGGATGGAATTATATTACAAGCATATGTTACCCCCTTCAAGCTTGGGATAAAAAATAATTGGGGTACCTACCAGAAATGGTGGGGGAAAATGGACAAGTTTTACCAGTTGTGTCGGCAACTTGTCACTCTTGAACATGACACTCTTCTGCTTCGTGTTAGGTTGGGATATCCTCACTTCACCATTGGCCTTTCTGGGTTTGAGCTACTCCATTTTATTTCTGCCACATCATCATGACCACTAATCATATGGATCCAAAAGCTGCCAAATTCCGGAGTCGTGTCGTCAATATGTTCCAGAGTTAATCCTTCTGCAGTTTACACTCATTCCTGATTCTCTTTATCATCCATAATCATTACATCCCCTTGTCTCACGTCAATGATGTGGGATACATCATGGCCCTCCTTCAACAAGGTCACTTCCTGTCGACTTCATCTCATTATTCGGGAAGTTCACCGAGAGACTCCCTTCAAATACATTAGAGCTTGTATGCCCTAATGGCAAGTTCTTCACACTTGACAACAATTTCTCATCATTTGCTTTTGCTCGAGTGACTTCACGTGTGTTTGAATTTAGTTCCTTATTCACACTCCGTGAATTGTGCTATTGGTAACTTGAGAGCCATTTTAATTATTGGTGGTTTCTCTCGCACTTGTTAATGGTTCACATCATTGATCGGTAATCAAGAGACTTTCCGGCATGTTCGACTTCAACACATCTATTCACAAGCTAGAATTTTTACTTTGATCAGGTCATGTTGGAGCAGAAGACCCTGGGCTCAGATTACACAAGTTCAGGTTGTAGGGTGATGTGACATGATCATGCTTACAAACATGTCTCTTTCAGATGGATGGCTGCGATCATACCATGAGTATGTTATATGTGATCCTTCTCATTATTTGATGGTTGCGACCATACCTTGGGTTAGATATGATCCTTCTTGTTGGATGGTTGTGCCCATACCTTGGATACATTTACATAATATTCTTCTAGATGGCTACATCCATACCACGATTCATGTATCTTTTATAAGAGATTTCGGTGATGTATATCTATCTATTCTTTCTTGCAGGTTTTCCGATGAGAGTTTCTTGTTCCATGCATCTACTCGTAAAGCATGTCACCCCTTTCTCTTGTTCAGCCTTCACACTTTAGGAGGCATCTGTTACACAACATTTGTCACTATCCCTGTAATCCCCATTCCTCAATCCTGGAGGACCTCTATAGTCACCCTTATGTGTTTTCCTATCATGAAGAACATTTCCTTACATCACTCTTCATTTGCAGAACATTTCCCTCTTACATCATTTCCCAAGAATATTCCTTCAAGCTCAGTTTTCAAGACCGGCGCTCCCGCGCTGATTTGTAGAATCTAATAGTGGGCCTAGTGCTGAACAATGTTGGTAATCCATTCATGACCCATACCAACCCTCTTTTGGAAAGTTTTTAAAAAATGGAATCAAAGCTTCCAAGTCTAGAAGCTTCATGAATAGAAGTTTGGTAAATGGTTAGGTGATATAGAGCTGAGAGAGACTATAAATTGGGCTCCTTTCCCCTATTGAAATGGCACAAACCAAAAGGGATAAGGCCTCTCCCATCATAAGAGGATCCATTTCCCCTCTCTCAATCTATATAAGCTCCTCCTTTTCCAACCTTAGGTAGCAAATGAAAGGGTTGGAATAATCTGCAAAATCTTGATAGCCAAAACAATTCTTGAGAGCTTTAGCCCTCTAGTTTGTGCTTGTAAAGGGAGAATAAGTGTGTGGTTTGTTTGGCTTGGATGAAAGAGGAAGAATTCTTGAACTTCCATTGTTTAAGATGAACCATGATATGCTAATAGTGGTGTTGGAACCCAGACACATCGAAGGAAACCTGTAATGCTAAGGCAAAGGTTGTACTTTCCTTTTTGTCATAATAATACAACTGATATTTTGTTTCCTATATCAATTGTATATGCTATTTGGTAGCTTAAGGCTCCTTAGCCTCTTAAGCAGGTTGAATATATTGTACGCTATCATGTGCGCTTTGGTTTCTTGTTCTTTTGTTTCAAGTGCTTGATTAACATTAAGGAGTTGATCGCTGGAGCAAAGGCACAAGGACTTTATCAAACAAGGATTAGCAATACAAGAGGTAGGATCTTATCCATTCACAATCTAAGGGAACTTATGTCAGATTGTCTTGTTTGTGGCTAGACCCTCTCCCTTGGGCTAGATGGATTGTCTTTGTCCACAGAGAGAATCTTCCTACTCAACAAATCTGTTACACAACATTTTTTCATTGTCCCTGTACTCCTAGTTCCTCGATCCTAGAGGACATCTACAGTGACATTTATGTGTTTTCCTATCATGAAGAACATGTCCTTACATCACTCTACATCTACAGAACATTTCCCTCTTACATCATTTCCCAAGAATATTCATTCAAACTCAGTTTTCAATACTAGCGCTATCACTCAGTTTCTTCCCTGTGCCGATTTGTAACATCTAACACTGGACCTAGTGCCGAATAGCGCTAGTAATCCATTCATCACCCACGTCAACCCTCTTTTGGAATATTTTTAAAAAATGGAGTCGAAGCTTCCAGATCTAGAAGCTTCATGAATGGAAGTCTAGTAAATGATTAGGTGAGATAAAGTCAAGAGAGATTGTTTGGGCTCCTTTCCCCTATTAAAATGGAACAAACCAAAAGGGACAAGGTATCTCCCATCAAAAGAGGATCCATTTCCCCTTTCTCAAGATATATAAGTTTTAGGAAATTATATATTACAAAGCAATGGAACACATAAAATATATTGCAGAATTGTAAACATAGAAAACACATAAAACAAGAGAGACACAAATATACGTGGTTCACCCAATTTGGGCTACGTCCACGGAGAAACAACCAATCCTTCCTTTTATATTATCCAGTAAACTGAAGAGATACAACCTACAAAAAAACTACTGTAATTCCCTCTTCGCTCTCACACAATCTCCTCTCTCTTTCTCACTCAGAATATAGATCTACATAGACACAATATAATTCCGTCATATATAGTGAGGGGTTTCCTTCTAGGGAAAAGAACCATAAATTAAACATAACTTCTACCATCAAATCTCTGCCTATTGAATGACCCAGATTGACTACGAAATTACAAAATTTTACAAGGAAATTTTACATTTATTTTTAGCTTCAGGGGCGCTGCCCCCGAACCCCCGTTGGGGGGGGGGCTCCAAATAATCGTCGATATCCCCCTTGGACCCCCTTGATTGTGTACATTTTATGAGTGGTGTTGCCACCACATTACAAACCAAGGTCCTGTTAACACCCAGGTTGTTCTCTTTGACTCCCAAGAGAATACGGCCGGGGTAACCACTAACCAATCTTTGGGCTGCAGCTTCTAGCCCAGCTGCAGTCAGAGAGGGCTCTCTCTATTAGGTTTTTCACTGCTTTCAGTGAGGGTTTTAGGCTAGTTGTGAGGTAAGTTTTCGGTATTTGCTGTGTATTTGGTTGGGAGGATGCTTCTGTTCCCTCTAAAGTATATCAACATGGATGATTAATCCATTGGGCAATGGGGTCTAGGAGTGTTTTCTCTTGAAGTCTTAATTTTGGTGAGGAGGAAAGCTACAGGGCCTGTGTGCACTTCATGGAACAAACTGTGAAATTTTGATAGTGATGCATATACAACTAGTAATGAGCAATGAAGATTTCGTTACTTTAGGCTGTATATCTGTGAAAGAGGCATGTCATCTAAGAGCAATCACTTGAATTCTTAAAACAACAATGCACAGTAAGGATATGGCTTAAAGGTAGCATTCAAGTATTACACTTTAAACACTTTAGCACAAGAAAACATACGAGGCAGTTCAGATTGAGCTCAGGGTAGTGAATAACTAAATCCTGAGGCTATCCTTTTTCTTTACTGTCTAGAGTTTTAAACACAGAGGAAACATGAGAAACAGGAAATATGAGCAACATATGGAATAACTGGAAACATTCATAACGTAATGAGCCATGAGAAAACTTATTGAGTCATGTAGTGAACAGGAATCCTGCAACTTTGAGCCACACACCATCAAGAGACCAAGAGAGAACACCTCATTGAAGAAGTCCCACTGCCTTTGTATTAAACTGTCTGAGAAATTTACAATATCAGGGTAGCAGAGAATATTTCAGAAAAGAAAAATCTTACATCCGGAGTCCAACCCCTCTAAACAAACGCGAGGGGGAATATATAGAAGCTTGTCTACAAAAATATCTCAGGAATGAGGTCATCTGAGGAAGAAATATCTATTACACTTGTACAGATAAAGCAGGTGAGAAGTTATTACAAGTATAAATGATAGTAAAAGCTTTTAAATGCTGTCAGAATGGCTTTTTGCCCTTTGAATACTGCGGACTTTAATCTGCGCTGTTCTTCATGAATGAAGCATTAAAGTGTCTTACTGCCTTTGATTGTCTGTATCTTTCTTGACTCTGCTACCTGTACCTGCTGATGTTGTTGTTGATGCTGAGTACCTGTGCTGAGTTGACTCAGTGTCTCTATGCTTTCTGTCATGTCTTTGCCCACCTGTAAGTGTAATATTGATTGTATTGCTACAAAAAATTGTTTTCTTTTTCACCCCTGATTCAAAAGTAGTTTTACCAAGTCCTGCCAATTATCTGGGTGAGGAAGCTGATGCTTCAAAATTAACCCTACGGTCTCATCAGCTTCAATATACTTATAAAAATCGGGAGGTTTATCAAATAAATGTGCTACCTCATTTTTAATAAAAAACAAATTGTCTAACTTATTAAACAGAGCTTGTCCTGTCAATGGGCCTGCTGTGGATGACCCAGAAGCCTCAGCACTCTGCATGGCTGAAAAGGTGCTTAGTCTTTTGATATACTTCTCATAAGAGAGAAGCTTTCCTGATTCTTCTAGACTGGGGAGCCCTTTGTCTTGCAGTGCTGTGAACCTATTCTGGAACTTGGTTATATCTGCTTGCATGTCATGTACCCTTCTGTCCAGTGTTTGAATGAGGCTCTTCATCGTTGTAGTCCTCTTAATTATGGAA
>APFE031380469.1:0-15996 GCA_000404065.3 Pinus taeda
CCTGCCTGTACAACATTATATGATAGTCCTTCGGTAAGAACTTCTCCTTCAGCTTTGCTTCCATCCTAGCCCATTTCTTGATTGGCTGTTTGCCTAACCTCCTTCTTTCGGCCTGAACGTTGTCCCACCATAAGGACGCATGTCCTTTCAACTTGGTGGCGGCAAATCTCACCTGTTTATCTTCGCTGGTTTCCTCAAATTCAAAGAATTTGTTCACCTCGCTTAACCAGTCTAACAATACTTCTGCCGATAGGCTTCCATCATATGTAGGCATCTCATGCTTCGGTTTATGGCTGGATAGCAAAACTGATTTTAACAATCTCAGTTCTGGTGTCATTCCCTCAAACTCATCCTGCTCTTGTTCAACTGCCTCTTCATCACTGTTATCCGCTGGGTTTCGTCTTCCTCCAGCCTCTATAATTGCAATCTTCTACGCAAAACATCTATCTCTTCTCCCAATCCGTATCTACTGGTCTATTGTACCAATCGTCCGCTGCTCTTTCTTCCTCTTCCTCTTCCTCTTACCTCACCTTCACCTTCTGCCTGTTCCATTGTTTCTAATTCAAAAGAAACCTGCTCTGATACCACTTATGGTGGCTCCCGCCGTTCCTTGCTACCTCTCGGAAATGACTGTGTCCTGGACGCAATTTAATGTTGTCTTAAATGCGAGTTATGACACCTCGGTTGTGGGTTTAGGGTTTATCCCGGACTTCCCGGTCGCCACCTTGCACCTGCCGGTTGCTCCGCTTTTACTCCCAACTTACCCGCGCTTACCTGTTCATTCTCGTTCGGCCGCTGTGTTGGAGAGCTCTGTCTGCGATTTTGTTTTTGATGAACCTCTGAGGTTCTTGGGCCGGTCTAACACTGGTGTCTTACCTGTATATTCTGGTACGCCGCAGCTATGGTATTTGCCCTTGAACCTGTAACAACAACTATTTCTCTTAATACGATATGATAGTTGGTTTTTGTCTAGACACAGGTTTTATGTTCTAGTTTGGCGCTCTCGCTATCCGTTTAACTGGTTTGTTTCCTCTGATACAGGGCTGTTTGCACTCCAAGACTCCGCTTGGTCACCTGAGGTAAGGTTCGATTCCCTGTTATATGGTCTGGGTTTGCATTGTTTCTTTTCTAACGATCATCCGCCACTGGTCAACAGGTATGAACGCTTTCAGGTTTTCTTCGAACCCTTGTTCGGCTCACAGGTAATTCTACTCAAACCCTTGTCTGTTGTTCGTGTTTCATTTCTTCGTTTGATAGCTATTCATTTCGGGCCTTGACCCATATATTTGTTTGTGGCAGGTATCTACCTGTGTCGACTTGGACACTGGCGGTGGTCTCTCGTTCTGTTGATTACTCGACGGCTCTGTCCACGGGTAGCATCCTTCCGTTTATAAATTATGTCTTTGTTGTCGGTTCTGTAAAATTTAATTAGTTCCGTCAATTAGGGTAGTCTGAGTCGTAGAGGTTTGCTCCTTTCTGTTCTTAGGTCGTCATATCAGTGTCACGACGAGTTGTCGGTTAGAAACCCCATTTGGGTTTTTCGTTTTCACGCCTGATGTCTGCTCTGAGATTTCGACTGTTGTCGTCGATGTAATGAAGTAATTTACGGTTCTGTGTATTCGGTTGCCTCTGCAAAAAAAAGTCGGTTGGCCAATTCGAACTCTCCTGTTGTTGGGTGGTTCTGGGTTATTTCAAACCCTCGGTCACTTGTATTTGCCTGGTTCCGAAGTTGGGCTCGGAATTTATGTGTTAATGTAAGATTTCTTTTTCAGCAACGAATCTCTGTTTATATTGGTTATTGCTTTGTTCTTGTTCACAAACAAAACAAGTCCGTTTTTATCCGGGAATGCGTAGCTTCTGTTCTTGCATATTCAGTATTTGTTCATATATATAAATAAAATGATTTACAATGGTGATTCTTTTCTTTTTGTTATTCGCTCAGCCATAGAAATGCATTACGAGGGTTCTCAGTTTATGAAATACCTGTACATGCTTGTTTTACACCGTTTCACTTGTTCGTGTGATTTCTCTTGAAACGCTTCCCTATACCCTCCGCTTATAAACAGTCTCTTACACTTCTCGTTGCTTCACCGTCTCTGGTCTGTGATCTTTTAATAACGCTTGATTCTCCGCTTGTATTACTGTGGCCACCACTCAGTTTACTTCTATGCTTGTTCGGCTCTGTTAGAACAAATCATTTAACATGGCAACACTACAATGCTAATAATTTATCTGGCAATTAATTTCACAGTAAGAAATAACTTAATTACGGGTCTATGTTTACAGTGATGGATACAAAATGACTTGAAGTTCTGTTTCTATTAAGATAGATGCAAATTTTGGATTGCTGTACTTTCTCTCTTTCGTCTTTTTTTTGGGGGAAGAACCCCTACAATGATGTCTTTACCCTCTTTAATACAATGCCTCCAACTGTTCTGGAAATAAAACTAACTTAACAGAAACAACTGCTTTTTGTCAGTTCTAAACTGATCCTAACTACTGTAACTTATACAGAACTAATTTATTATTTTACCCTGTTATTAGTTTGTTAAATAATTGCAACAGTATTCCTCTACAACCCCTAAATTCTCTTAACAGATAAAACAAAACTAAGTAAAAGTAAAATGGAATGACCGACAAGCCCAACACCTGCCTAGTCAAAATGAACGACAATTTTGTTCCTGAATTCTTCATGAGACTGTCAGCCTCTTAAGTCTCCTCAGAGCTGGATGCTCCTACATCACCATACCATCATTAACATTAACACAATTTTTTTAAAAGTGGTGTGAAATTTTAGAAAAAGTTTGTTTCAGGTTTAATTTATGGAATGGTATATATATTAGATATTTATGATATAATTAGATCATAAGATTTAACTTTGATGTGAAATTATCATTAAATTCTCTTCACCATCGGAAATATTTTCTTTCCTTAATATTAAGATAATTTACACTAACATTAACACAATTCAAACCTTCTTGAATGAGTTATTTTTAATAGAATAGAAATATAGTTTGTGATACAATTATATAAAATACATGTATTAAAAATATGCATTTACATAAATATATGGTTCAGGGCATGGGATTGAAATTGAATTGTGAAGAAATTATGTGGATTTCATATTTATCGTCATTAATCATTCAAGTAATCATTGAGGACAGAAGCTCATTCTACAATCTAGTATGAGGGGATGTGTAAGCTTGTCTTTAGTCCATGCCCTTTTAAAATACAAATAAAAAAAATAAAAATTATGTTCTAAATAGAAAATACAAGCCAACATGTGGGGAAGTGTAAGTTTGTCTCTCAGTCTCTGCCCTTTAAAATAAAAATAAAAAATAAAAATCATGTATAAATAGAAAAATAATGTTGGCTATAATTTTAAAAAAATGAATATATGTTCTAGAGTAATTAGAAGTAAAAAAAAATATGTGAATAGGATGTGTCAAATTTATGCTTTTCAGAAACATTTTAACAAGATATTTAAATAAATTATTTGGAGATCTATGTTAACTAATTATGTCCATAACAACCTTCATATATATATATATATATATATATATATATATATATAATATAAGTATGAGTTTTTAGGGTTATAATTTGTATTTTGGTCTTATATATACTCTATTTAACATTCAAAAATACAATTTAAATAATGAAAAATAATACATTGTATTTTTGCACTCTAAAAATGTTTGCATGTAAAGAAATTTGATCCCTCTTGACTCATATTAGATCCGTACTCATATCAACTCAAACCAACTAATTCATTAATCGTATCTTTTCATTAACACATTAACATTTATTCCAATAACTATAAATTCCTAACTCATAACATTTTAGTTATTAACTTACACATCAAAACATATTAACTACAAATTCATTAATCTATAAATCATTAATTCACTGAGAAATCATATATGTACATATTTAATTTATTTAAATAATATCTACTCCATATATTAACTTCTAAAATTGTATTACACATTAATTTACTAATTTATTATTCACTAATTCATTAGTGTGAATACTTTATCTAAACCATTAATACATTAAAACCCACTAATTCTACAATAAAATTACAAACTTTTTAATCATAATAATCAAAACTCATGTGCCCACAAAATCATCCCTTTAATATACAAGATATATTAGACTTCACTCTAACTTACTTAACAATGAACTTCTTTTAATATTATTTCAATTTCAGGTATATAATTTAAATATATATATTTTCCAAGCTCTTAACAGTGAAACCATTTAAAACTTTGCTCATGATGAGACCATTATGTTGTCACTTCATAAATATAATATGGAACCATTTAAAAGTTTGCTCAGGATGAGACCATTATGTTGTCACTTCATAAAAATAATATATAATTACTCATGACAAAACAAAACATCCATAAAATTAAACCCATCTTAAAGTACCTGTCATCATATAATTTGATTAAGTTTGTCACACTTCCATTATCTTATAATGGAGGGTATTATTTCTTCTTATTATTACAAGCAATTAGAGAATGGGATATAATGGAGGGTATTATTTCTTATTATTATTACAGGCAAAGGCAATTAGAGAATGGGATATGAATATATTTTTGAAAATAATAAGAAAAGTAACATTAAAACGTTGGGAGTGTACACTTACGTAAATATATGGCCCCACTAATAATGAAGTTTTGAAACTCAAAAGTCATGAAGATGAGCACTGTTCACACCTTCCTCCAAGAGTTTTTCCATAAAAGCATTGAGATGAGACTGGAAAGTCTGAAGAAAGGAGGTGGATTTAGTTCTTACCATCATTAAGATTAACACAATTTTTTTAAAAGGGTGTGAAATTAAAAAAAAAAAAGTTTGTTTAAAGTTTAATTCATGGAGCGGTATATATATTAGATATTTACAGTATAAATAGATCATACGATTAGAACTTTGATAGGAAATTATTATTAAATTTTCCCAACTACTGAAAATATTTTCTTTCCTTAATATTAAAATAATTCACACTAACATTAATACAATTTACTTCCTGAATAAGTTATTCTTAATAGAAATAGAAATAGAAATATAGTTTGTGATACAATTATATAAAATACATGTATTAAAAATATGCATGGTTCATCGGCATGAGATTGAAATTGAATTGTGAAGAAATTATATGGATTTCATATTTATCGTAATTAACATACTGTATAAGAAAGCAAGATGGCAATAATAAATGGAAAAAGTTACTGTAAAAAAACGATTGATACAAAAATGATAAAGATAATAATATTACAATGATTTATAAAATCCATTATTGTAGCCTGCAAGAAGAGGCTGTCGAACAGGCACTCAGATAGCTTTCAATTTTGCTGATAATTTTCCAGTCGAATACAGTAAAAAATGCAAAGAACGCACAGGTGAACATTGCTTTGTTAGGATTTTGGACCTTTTCTGAATCAATTCACAGTTTGAAAATTTGAGAAGAAAATCGATTCAAAATCTTAAAATTAGTGAAACTTTACCTTTCATATTGGCTTGAATTCAGACATCATTCACTGAGAATTCACTGAAAATGAAGCCTTCTGAGTCCCTCTTATCCACCGCCAGGAAGAGCAAGGTTGTCTTTCCGATTTCCCACCAGTAGAAGCTTTGTTCTGTAGTAATGGCTGCCTGAGTCAGTACACCTGAGACCATTGGACTGGTCATGCCAGGAAATACTATTTTTGGGACATTAACTTTGAAATAAAGTCTGCACCTCTTTTCATCAGAATCTCCTGTTCAAAGGGTTTTTAATGCAGAATGCCATGGCTATCAACCGCTGTCTTGCCACAGGAACTGTGGTGGAATTCTCAGCTGGGATGCATATATAGCGCTGCTCTGCCTTGTGTTTATTCAAAGGAAGGATCCATCTGCTGAAACTGATCGTCGTGAAACCCATTTGGGACAATGGAGGAGACGACTGATAATAATTGGGAATTATGACTTACTGGGATTTATTGCAGAGAAGGAGAATGAGCGGGTAAAGAGTGGAATTGAGTAAGCGGCCAAGGGAGCTCTGATGGGAGTAAGCGGTGGAGTTAAGGGCGGGCTACCAGAGGAAGACATGTTGCTGCAATTATTTCCCAGAAGATGAGAAGGGGACGAAACAGGGGTGCCAAATTCTGTACTCCTCCTGGATGAAAATCTATCAGCCTCGGCGTCGTAGAATACGCAGGGCCCTTCTGAATCATTTGACATACTGCGCAGGTCTTCATATTCATTTCTTGAATGTGAATCTGCCAGATCGCAATTTTGCCATGGCGAGGCCGAGCACGAAGAAGGAAACGATGAAGAAACAGATCTGCGAGGGGGGGAAGAAGATGAGGAGGAAGGGTAACTGCCTGGGTATAATGAATACCGCGGGTTTGCAGGGGAAGAAGAAGAATACTCAGAAGTAAAAGACCGGAACGATGCACTTCTTTGAAATGGCGAATCAGAGTAGATTATCGGCTCAGGGGATGGGGAACCAGACTTCCAATGATAACAGGGTTCTTGATACTTCACTCTCTGTTGCCTCTGCTGATGTTGCTTTAACATCCCAATAGAATACCCATAGTCCCATTGTTGTTTCTGGTGCTGAAAATTCTTCAGCTTTGCTTCTTGCTCTGGAGTACTGGCAAAGGCATTTTTATTATGAAAATCCACTGGTTCTTCAAACTCCATTTCTTCGTTTGTTTCTTCATCGATTGTAAACAGCAGCCGCGGCCCACCCAGCACACCCGGCATGTACAGACCACTGTTGCAGGTGCTGCTGCCGCCAATTGGAAGCAGCTTTGCTAAATACTGAGGATCCGATGAATGATCTCCAGCACCCACCAATCCAACTTCTCGGGAAAAGCTGAAATTTGCTGATCTGTCTGCAGCAGCAGAAAAGATTTCAGTAGCTGGGATGCCACTGATCCTCCTCCAAGACCTCCGCCTCTTCCAGTAGAAAACATAGCAGACTTCAGCCAGTAACAGCAACACAAATCCGCCAAACACAATACACATTCCTATGGCTAATCCTCCTACCGCTGCCATGCTTCCTGCGAACCTAATCCTCAAAGGGTTTAGAGGGTTTACTTAACAAATTCTTCCCCTTCTTGGAAATCAGCACATTTATTGACCCGACCATGATAATCTTACAATGCTGTTGAAAAACTCAGAGCACGCCAGATGTAGTACTAAATATAGTACAACCATGGCTGCTCTGATGCCTGCAATTACAGAGAGCTGCCATGACGAGACTGGCAACAGCATATTACAGATCTCAATCTCCAGAATACAAAATTCATACCTGATCTGTGCAGCAGGAACGAATTACTCAGTCCCCATGCTGTGAGACACACCACCTGTAAAAATGTTAGCTGTGCCGTTTCGATCTTTAAAGGAAAGTTGAAATCATGTAGCCTCATGAATTGAATTCGATATAATTTTGGGGGCGACTGTTTATCTACAGCGGCTCTCTCATTTTCTTTTCCTTAATTTACGGGGCGGTGACGTCTGGATGTGTAGGATTTTGCAAATATTCTTCCCTGGGACGGACCACTAGTTTGAATCCTCTGCTCCATACACTGCGTACGAAAAGCTTTGAAAGGACGTTGCAAATCCAGATAACCACAATTTACAAGTATCTAATGCATATTTGGATTCAAGTGTCCACATATACGGTTCTGGGCATCCCACTATCTATACATATTTGGATTCATTTTCTTTTCATTTTTCCATATATAATAGTGGTAACATTATTGCAATCATTTAACTCTAGATTTTCTAGTAAAAATTAAATTTTTAAATATTATTATGTTTATATTTTTTTTATCAAATTTATTTTAATCACAAAAATAATAATATAATAGCTGATTTTTATATATAAAATAATTTCAGATAGAGGAGAATGACCCGTTAATAGTTTTCGTAAACCCAACGTTTCGGCTGCCAAATGAGGTCCATATAGGAGATGCGACAATAGATATGATGAAGAATACTCGGGCTGCCAAGTGAGTCATCATCAAGAGATGCGTAAAAGATATTCTTCAATCTTAATGATTGAAGAATATCTATTGTCGCATCCCCTGATGATGGACTCACTTGGCAGACCGAAACGTTGGGTTTAAAAAACTATATAACAGGTCATTCCTCCTCTATCTAAAATCATCCTCACCTGTATGGATTCATTATTTAAAAATATTTCCATTATCAAAATTTGTGTGTTGATTTGAAAATAAAATTGTCAAAATTAATATTTACAAAAATATAAATAAATGGCTTAACTTTTATATATAAAAAAATAATTTCATTATCAAATTTGTGTGTTAGATTTGAAAATAAAAATTGTCAAAAATAATAATGTTTGAACTTTTAAATTAACGAGGATACCACAACCGTTCTAGAATCATAATTTTGTGAATTAAAAAAATATATGATTAAAGATTATTTAAATCGAGTGGATTTTGAATCAAATTTACCTCAACGCTATCATTTTTTAACGGTCCAGAATTAAAAGTACAAAATATGAAAATGACCCGGTTCTATTTAACTTATAAATTAAACTTTAAATGTGGAAATCTATTTCTCTTTTACTTTTATATTGTTATTTTATGGTTGGTCCAACTTATTCGTGTCGGTATGAAACAAATATATTTTTAATTATATAATTAGATTAAATTTGTTTACGAATTTAAATTAATCAACTGAATTAAATTAAAATAAAGAGTGATTTTTTTTAGCTAATTAAAGAAATTAAGATATTATAAAGAGGTCATCCATCTCATTTTAGAAGATCAAAAGTATCTTTGTTTTAATTAACTCAAAGAAGAAAATTTATAGCTAAGATTAGTACGAACTCTCGTGAGCTCCATAGTGAAATGGGTGGTTGGGCAATTCCTAAAACACAATGGATAGAAAGGATCTGTGAGAATATGAACATCGGTGATGAAAATCACTTCCTCTTGGAGTGGCCTATATACAACCACATTAGATCTCAGTTTCATAATCTTTGTTGCAACATTGACCTCCCTAGCCTTTTACGATGTCAAAATTATAGTGAGCTTGGGAGGTTTCTCTCCAAGTTTTTTTTAACATAAGAATAAAATCTTAAATCAAACTAAATAATTTGTTTCTTTAGGTTCCATAGACGAAAGTTTGCTCTCACTGGACATTAACCATCGTCATATCAAAAAATAATTAATAAAATCAATAATAATAAAAAGAGATTATATATTTTATATTAATAATTTAAAATAATCTCATTTTTTTAGCAGTTTAAAATTATTATTTATATGGTTTTAGATTGATGGTGAAAGGTATAACATTAAAGCATTCCATGTGATAAGTTATTGGTTCAAATCCCTAACTTACAAAAAAGAAATAATATTTTACAATTATTTAAAGTATATGATACCATTTATAAAATATGTTTGCATTTAAGTCTTAGTTTTATACATAGAAATAATTGTTAATTCATAAGTATTTTGATAATAATAATTTTTTTTTTTATTCATTTATATTTACATAAATTTTAAATTTAAATGACATTATAACATATTTAAAATTTCTTTAAATATTAAAAAAATTCCTCCTTTATAAAATTTGACTTTTTTATGATTAATTATTAGAGTTTGCATAATAATTGAAACATTCATTTTTAATTTTTAGATTTATTTGTGTTAAAAAATCTAATTCCTTAATCAATAAATATTTCCTTTCTTTTAGAATTTTAATATTGAAAATTTTTATTTACCATGTACAATAAATTTTTGTCATTATTATATTTAAAATACCAAGTCTCAAATTCATGTTAGACACATCTCTTAAAAAAACCAACAATATTTCTATACCATAAAAATTTCATTATTTTATTTTTAAAACTATTTCTCAAATTCCATTTAAAAAATTCCTTAAAAAGTACCCCACATATATATATATTTAATATATATATATATATATATATAAATATATATATAATATATAAATAATATAATATATATATAATAATGCCTTTACATTAAAGTTAAAAGGTGTGTTTATTTGGAAAATAGCATTCACAATGTTAATTTAATTAAATGAATATTTATATATGGATAGTAAGATTTTAACTTCGATATAATATTTTTGAATATTCTTAATAATAACCACACATCAAAAATTGAGATTTATCTCAAAAGTAGTTATATCTCTCTTTCCCTTATAATTAAATTGATTAATAAAAAAATATCATATAAACGTGATATTATTAAACCATGGTATTGACCCATGATATTGTAGCAAAGCCTATGTACAAATTAAGATTCTACATGGTAACATGATGATGAATCTACATGGTTAATAACTTTGTTACATGTTTGTTTAAATGCATATATGTTTAGCTCATATTTTTTTTTAATATAAACAACAACAACAACAACAACATTTTTTTATGTATTCCAAAGGAACCCAAAAACCTTTGGGTCTTAAACCAATTGATAGACCAAGTCACAATCGTCTAGATTTAAACCAATTGAGATGCCCCCTCAAAAAATATTAATAATAATTTAAAATAAAATTATAATTTAATTATCTTTTATGATTTTATTTTAATCTTGGCAATCTGAGATGTATCATGAAATAAGTTTTTTGATACTTATCTTACATTTACTAGATATTTAATTTATATACTTACACAAGTATATTTAAAGATACATAAACTATTTTATTAAAAATGGACATTGAAATATTTATATGCTTAAACATTAATTTGTTAGTAGTAATTTAAAACCTATTTTCAACACTCATATTAACTATAAAAAAACTTCAATATTAACTAAAAAAACTTCATATCGTAAAGAATTACAACATTTTATTCGTACTCTCTTATATTGGACCATTATATTAATTTATAATACAATAATTATATACCACCATAAATTTTTGCATTATAAATAATAGTAAACATTTTTAAAACTTCATCCTAATTCTATTGGTCCAACTATTTAACTTTTGGCTTTGTATTAGAAATATGATGGTTCAATTTTTTTAAAAAATAACTGTATTATTTATATTTATTAACCTAATACTTTTATTAAATATAATATTTTATAATTTAATTTTAAAGCCTAAAATATTTTTATATTTTTATTTTTTAATAAATTAATATTAAATTTTTTATGTGATAGTGATATCACTATCACCATCATTTCCTTGAATATCAAATATGGTTTTCTTTCCACCTCTACAACTCTTTTCTTGGATACACACCACAAAATGAAAGTCTTTGGGCTAATATAAAGACATACTTCCAAAAGTTTAGATTATATCTATATTTTTATAGACGTTAACCTAATCTAAAAGTGCCTCCTATAAACACCTAATGCTATACCTTTTAAAATGATTGACTTGACATCTACACGCTTTGAAATTCCAAAGTTGAACACAATGGTGGTCATCAATTACTTTTTTTGGTTATGCCTAGATTTTCGGTGCATATGTTTCACTCTAACTTCTTTTGCCAGACCAAAAAAATCCATATCATTTGCCGTTTATGGTAATTCTTTTAATTAATGTGCATATCATCTTTTAATTAATGTGTATAGAAATAACTTCAAAGGAGATAAATATGGAAGTAACTTCAAGGGAGATAATAATGTAAATAGGGAAGTGTGCATCAAATAAAGTTGTGAGATTAAGAGTAAGTCATCCTATAGATCGTGAATAGTACGGAAGTGATAATATTTATCTTTAATTTTTGTTTTTTAAGTAAAATAATATTTATGTGATTATTATTAAATTAAAAGATATAATTTTTTTTGGTTTGTTTGGGATAGTTTAATTGGTAATGGTAATGGACATAATAAAAATGAAGTCTTATCAAAAACACACTCTCTATATATATAATAGTGTAAATGTATTTTTCAAGATAGAATTAGTCATTATACTATTTAGCTATCCTTAAAACAAAATTTAATGGTGACCTTTTAGGTACACTTCTTAAAACATGGAAAAAATAATGTTTATCTATATATACTCATATAATAATAAGTTAGATGACATTCACGAGTGTCCAAAAGGATTGCTTCTTTTGATAGCATATCAACAACATTGTTAGAATCTTTGTAGATATGTCTGATTTGCAAATCATCATATTGTTCTTGTGATGCCCTTATCTTCCTCTGCTAACGTTCAAGATGAAGTCCACGTGTAATATCCTTCCTATTAATCAAGTCAATATTGTTTTTGGAATACCCTATTATTGGCTCTCACTAGTATCGTGCATAGGGATTTTGGGGATTGTGAACAGAGAGTTGAAGGCAATGTAGCTAGCCAAAATGAGGCAAAGAAGTATGTTATTGACTAGATATAAGCCCCATTTTGAGGATGCATCTATTACTGAAAATGATGTTAGAGGAGGACATTATGGCCTACATTGTTTGGGAGTTTGCAAGAAGGAAGGAAAAGACCAATTTTCCTTTGAAGTATTCTTGAGGGATCCATTCTTAAAGATTCTTGAGCTTCATAGGTCATGGTGGGTCTCATTAGGAATTTCTAAAGATTCAATGTACATGACAATATTAAAGGAAGCATTGCTATGAGCAATATTTGATATTGATATTGCATTTACAAATGAAGCTCTCAGAAGTGATTTGCAATCTGGAACAACAAGAAGTATTGTTCTCAAATGTTGCCAATATTAGAGATTCCAAAGCTCTTTTATGCTCAGAATGTTCTAATTTACTAGAACAATTTAGAGGTGCTAGTTGGAGGGAGCGTAAGTGAAAACGAAACAAGACCACAAAACTTTTCAGACAAGAGAATTCCAACAATTCTCAATCATTGCTTTGTGTGAAGGAATTAACCCAAGATCACCGCCCAGATATACATGAAGAGAGAAAATGCATTGAAGCTGATGGTGGCTCTGTTTTGAAATGGAGGGATGTGCCAAGGGTTAATGGCAAGGTAGCTATTTCTAGAGCTATTGGAGATGTATCATTTAAAAATTATGGGGTGATTTCTGAAATAGAGGTCACAGATTGACAACGTTTATCAAGCAATGATAATTACCTTGTTGTTGCATTAGATGGAATCTTTGAGAAGATGAATACACAAGATATCTACAATCTTCTTCTAGATGTACAACAACAAAATAATCATTCAACGAAGCATTTACCAGCCAATGTGCATGTGTTAGCTCTAGCTATGGTGAATGCTGCTTTTGATAGAGGAAGCATGGGAAATCTAGCAGTAGTTGTATTGGCTTTGGATTCCACTACTCATTCTGCTCGATCCTACTCCCAGAGAGGATCTTCTCTACAAAGGAATCTCAAATTTTGACATTGACAAAGAAGAAAAAGTGGATGATTTAGGTGCAGATGTTTCCAGTTACTACCAGATGACCAAGAAGAACAAGCATAAGGTTTTACCTAATATGCCTGGAATTCCAATCCAAGGAAGGCGGAACTCTTCCAACCATTATCATCTTATAGAGAATCTTGATGACTACAACGGCTACGTTTTCTTGACACCTCAGAAGGATATAATCAAATCCTATGATGTGTTCCAAGCTTTCCCTGAAGGGGTTGTGCATGTGCATAGTATTTTCTAAAAAGAAGATTTGACCATGGATCATTTGGAGAAGTTTGGCTAGCAGTGCATTTTAATTACACTCCCAATGGAGATAGATTCAACTTCTTGATGCATGGAAGACAAGGATGGGAAGGAACATACACCTCAATCAATAACATGAGAGGTGAATTTCATAATGATCAGGGAAACTCAACAATATCCTCTTTGAGTAATAGTCATGTTGGTTTCAATAATGATGACACCTTCATTCTCAAGCACATAATGGTACATTGACCTCTGCAATTGTGCTATTTGTGGCATGCAGTTTTTATTTCTTTTTTTGTGTGTAGGCCATGTATCTGAGTTCATAGTTCTTGAAGTCACTTCCTGAGAATATGAGATAATTTCTTTAGAGTTTAGACACAAAAAAATTTATCTATAAATGTTTCAAAAATTCATATGAATCTATTATATAATATACTATGTTTATTAAGGAATTTAGACTTCTGTGATCCATAACATTGTTTAGAGAATTTTCGGAGAAATCACATGAATAATCTTTTGTCAACGCATTTCGAACCGACTAGTGTGGTTCATCGTTAGTTAGTTCGAACGCGTCGACAAAAATATTATTCATGTGATTTCGTTGAAAATTCTCTAAACAATATACTATGTTCTTTTCATGGCTCGGCCAATAGAGAGGATGTTTTTTTTCATGGCTCGGCCAACAGAGAGGGTGATAGAGATTTAGACATCCACATGATCAAATAATCCATGGGAATGAATTTATGTTAGGACCTGTTGGAGCTTGAACCACACTAGTTAGTTCAAAACATGTCGACAAAAGATTATTCATGTGATTTCGCCGAAAATTCTCTAAACAATATACTATGTTCTTTTCATGGCTCGACCAACAGAGAGGATGTTTTTTTTTTCATGGCTCGGCCAACAGAGAGGGTGATAGAGATTTAGACATCCACATGATCAAATAATCCATGGGAATGAATTTATGTCGGGACCTGTTGGAGCTTGAATCTAACCATTCAAATATTTAATTGGTAATTTGCTACATATGACAAAGATGATAAAGAAGGAGGTCAATAAAGGCATGCCAAAATGTGTGCTGATTAAATTTTAAAAAAAGGTTGCCAGTTATGATACTCTCAGAAATCAGTAGCTTTCAATGGGTCAACTCAATTGTTAGATTGTAATAATACTACCTTCGAGTGCAGGTTTTTCCTTGGCACCAACCACTTCATGGCATCCTACTCCCAAAAACTTCAAAAGAAGGAGAGTGGACAGAAATATTAATTGAATCCTCCGCGGATGAAGATGATTTCCAAATGGTTAAGAAAAGAGAAGAGAAAAAGTCCAATTAGTTTAGTAATCAAATTGAGGAAGAACTTAGAAATGGGACCTCCTTTTACAATAGAACAATGTACAAGAACACAAAATGGAGATGATCCTAAGACTAGACCTCCTTCATATATATATAATATATATATATATAATATATATATATATATATATATACTATAGATATATATAATTATAAGAAAGAGACAAAAGGGTACAATGAGAGCTTCTAGGACCTACTAATATAACACTAGAAATGTAATGACTCAATATTTAGAGATTAATAAATGATTTCATGCTTGATATGGGGTTTTGTCTAGGGCTTAACAAAATGGCTCCCTTAGCAAAGACCAATCTAGATACTAATGCTAAGCTATATATATATATATGAAGAAAAAGAAAAGTCCTTTAGTCATGAAGGCTAAACCTTGCAAGGTAGAAGGTTAGTTTATAGAGGAAGTCTCAAGGAAGGAAACATATTTAAATTCTGATTAGGAATGATTTTTCCCTGCTTCAGTGTGGTGTATCTTGCAATATGAACATGTCAATTTATCATGACATTGGTGTAGGAAAATGGCTAAATACAACCTTTTGGCCAAATTCACAAGGAATTAGTTACAATGAAACCCAATTGCATTCAAGTATGTACCAGTTTGGGAACCTCAACATTCTTATCTAAATGGATCAAATCAATGATTAAATTTCTTTGCTTGGTCAGAAAGCCCTGCCTTGAGAAAGTTGCCTGTCCAATATTTATTAAGGTACACAGGATGAAGTCTACATGCATAGAAAAGTGTCAACACTACACAACATTCTAAGTAATATTAAAAGAAAGTCCTTGTCTATGTTCAAGGAGGCTCAATAAATATCAAAACCTATAAAGTTACTTTTTACTTTTCATCACTGCTTTATAGTAACTAAAACATGCTCACTGCTAATAACAACATTCCAGTGAGAGATGCCCAGGTAGGCTTCTACTCCTACCCGATGGCATGAATTGGAGCCAATTTAACAACAATAAGCCCAATGACCCATTATGGGTGCAATTTTTATTTTTTTTTAAGCAGGAAAAACTCAGGGCCACCAGAAGAGCCTCTA
>APFE031380476.1:0-17529 GCA_000404065.3 Pinus taeda
GCAACCAGGGAAAAACTTCATGTGGGTCATCTTATTCATGGCTGATAATAATTTTATTAGATTCCTCTCGTCGAGAGGTGTAGGATTGATATAAAGATCATCCGATTCCGATAGGTATTCATGGAGATATGAATTTATTTTGATTATGGAATTATTATCAAGCCAACCTACAACTCACGTAGGCTCAGAAGCCCAACAGTCGCATCTATTCACCCACAAACGTTGTGTATAAATATAAGAGGATTCTTCCTCATTTGGAATCACTCATCTCATCACATCTCTCTCTCTCTACTATGCATATATGAGTCTCTTCTCTACTGCGCTGAAATGGGTCTCTCTCTCTCACACATGTGAAACCGGAAGCTGCTGAATTTGAAGCTGCAACTGCAGATGTAAAGATTGACTTGTGAGGCCTAGAATATCTCCTCTTTGGAACTGTCCTGTAGGTTCATCTGAACCTCCTCTGAAAGCCGCAACTTTTGGTGGTGGAATGAAGTCAATCCGATGAACGGTTTGCAAGATATCGACTGCCCTAGTTTGAAGGAAACTGCTGAAACTGAAGCTGCAACTGCAGAAGTAAAGATTGACTTCCGAGGCCTAGAATATCTCCTCATCTGAACTGTGTTGTAGGATCATCTGAACCTCCTCTGAAAGCCGCAACTTTTGGTGGTGGAATGAAGTCAATCCGATGAACGGTTTGTGAGATATCGTCTGCCCTAGTTTGATAATGAAGCCGCTAATGTTGATGTTGCTGATCTAGGGTTTGCTACTGCTGATATGAATCAGATTTATTGTACTATTTCTCTCTGCTGAGTTATTTAATATAAAAGATTATTTTATCAAAGGGTTTCCCCACACATTGTGGGGTTTTTCCCTGGCTAGCCGCCACATCTTGTGTCTCTTTTCTTGGCTTGTTTTCTGTCGATCATTTAATGTTCTATCTGCACTTTATTTTATATATATGTGATTGCTAATCTGTGGAATGTAATAAGAAAAAGAAGTAAATTTTTATAAGCATAGAACATACCATAACTTAACAATGGCGAACACAACAAACACATACAAAGAAAAGACTTTGAGAATAACCAGAACATGGTCGCAAGCATGACTTAGACATCAACATGCAGAGACTTGAGTGCAATAAGCAAGCAAGGCAAATGTTAAGACTCACACGAGCTCACGGAGCGAACCCGAGTGTGTGCAATCATCAAGTGAAACTCTCCAAGGGAGGCTCCGAAATTGGTGCAGGCCAAAATTTGGAGGGTGGTTGTAGCCACTACAACACTTGGCAACACACTGGTAGAACTCTAGCTTCTTTATTTCGGTTCATTGCTAGCATAGGGCCTTGGTCCTTTGGGGAGTATTGAATCACTGTGTAGATTACTTTAGTTTCCCCACTTACCTTATGGACATACATGGTTCACCCTTTTCCAACTCAGTTAAACACAAAAAGTTCAACTTAGATCTCAGTTTTTTGAATCCGGGAAGGGTAGTTTAGCTCGCGAGTTGAAGATTTTCAGAGTATAAGTTTTCATCTCTGGTGTTGCTCCACTACCAGTAGGCCTGGATAGTACCCCGGTGGTTTCACGCAAGAACACACACGTTGCTCCACTACCAGTGAGCCTGGTCAGTACCCCGGTGGAGTTGCATGCTTTACCTCTCTGCGCAGGAATCATTTCTTTTCTTTCGCCTTTATATTTTTTTAAGAGAAATATGCATAGGCACTTATTTATTTTTGGGGCAGAAGATGGATCCCGACTTATTGAGAGCAGAACATGTTGTTCCTTCACAGAAGCATGTAAGACCTCTGACTTTGGTTTGATTGTTTAGATTTCCCCTTCTCCGTTTATACTAGTTAGATTAACTTAAACACACAGAGCAGAAAGTTGAGTACAAGTATGGGGCTTCCCAGTGTGGACACAGGTTCACGGTTGGACCAAAGCTTCCCTTACAAATGATTCATATTTTTCGTCAGGACTTCATCGACTGAAGGTTGTAACCAAGCACAGAGAAAATGGACACAAGTCGGGCCAAGTGCTCCAGTGTCAAAAGTCTCTTCAAATTTTAGCCACATACTCTATTCAAAATCCAGAATGTAGTATTCGGCAATAGTTATTTCTGGAAACAAAAATAGTAATCTATCAAACAAACAAAATGAACCTAAACATAAATAGTAAGCTGAATCAAACAAAGTGAAAGCAAAGATAATAAGCAAATTAAAACAAATCAAAACAACAAGTAGCAAGCAGACTATGTAAATGGCATGGGCACGGCCCGACCTACTGAAACTAGTGTTTGAGGACATGGCCTTTGACAGTAAGATTAACAATCCTCCCATCAAGTGATTGCAAATGATAGGTGTGTGATCCAAGTTTCTCATGGACCAGTTACATTCCACCGGACTCCGCTACTAGAACTTAGTGGCATTCTAGAAGACCTTCAAGTGAAGATGACACCATTGTTTCAGGTATTGTGTGCAACATGGGCTCGGATGATGGCATAGGGTAGTTTTTTTTATTCCAGGAAGGATTCAAGTTTTTGAATTCAATGCATAAGTGGATCTTCCCATATTTCTTATGCGTGGGATTTGAATTAGAAAACCAAGTATGATGACGAACTTTGCAAGTAATCCAAACACTTAAAATGTTAGTCAATTTTTTCGGCAAAAGAAGGGCAAACAACACGTATGTGTTACCTATTATTTGTTGCAATGGCTTGTCTCCTCCTTTACCTGGAATCTCATGTTGGATTGCTCGGGTGAAATGGGTACTCAGGTCATCATTTACTCTTGCAAACCCATATCGGTACTATTCGATCAAGTGGTCAATAGTTGGTTGTTGCTACAGTGTGTAACTTGTATTGAGATTGGCCATCTTCAGATCATAGTGGGTTTTGAGGTTTCTTTGTTCGTTCATGGTGTTGGTCCTTCGTGTGTTCAGCACGAGTGCTTCCGCATCATAGTTTGTGACTTCGGTCTTCAAAAAATTTGAAATCACACATGGTTCATTATTTCGGATGGCTGAGATACACTTGGTCCTTGAGCCATTATGTGTTCCTGATTTCCCAAGATTCATGGCCCACAGCTTGTCTGTATATGGACCATTCGGCGTGCTGGTACCGCTTCTACTATCG
Source organism: Pinus taeda (assembly GCA_000404065.3). Lineage (NCBI taxonomy): Eukaryota > Viridiplantae > Streptophyta > Pinopsida > Pinales > Pinaceae > Pinus > Pinus taeda. The sequence goes on from APFE031380476.1 coordinate 3,133, forward strand.
TTGTTGCTATTATTACTACTATTAGAAAAACAAACTGTACAAGTTTCGTTATCATCAATTGGGTGAGGAAGGAGTCCCAACTACTTGCCTAATGAGGTTGGGGTTGGCCGTGTAGGATCACACTCCAATGTCTTTTCCAGGAAGCAGTTGCCAAACATGAGTTTTGCGAAGGAAAATGGTTCTTTCTCACCATTAAGGGGAGTGACATTGTGTTTCATATACCTCTACGATAATACTCGGATTTGGTTGCATCTACCCTTGTACGAAAGCCACATGTGAGACCAGTCTATGGTAAAATATCCATCTAGCTTGTTTGACCAGTCTCTGCTGAGCAGCAGACCATATGCTTCAGGTATGTCCACAACAAATATGTTGATGCACTGATGGACTCGACTGTCATGGGATAGTCAGATGATCATGTCTCATAGTTCACCAATGGTTGGTACTGACGTTCTATCAAGTTGGATGATTCTTTCAGAAGTTTCGCTCCATCGTGCATTGATCTTCTTAGTAATGGAGAGCGACATGACATTGGCTGCCGCACCAGAATCAACCAAGTAGTTGTGGACATTGTAGTTGAAAACTTCGAATGAAAGCAAGAATGGGGGGAAACCTAAGTTTGCTTCTTCCATCCGGAGTGTATTGAGCACAATGGATAGTGATCCAGGAGGTGTGCTTGCTCCTTTGCTGGTGGAGGTCGCATTGTCTGTTGTTGTTTGTCCCAATGCGCATAGCAAGATATCTCATTGACACTGGACTTTGGCTAGCTCGAACATAAAAATGTTTGCTCAATTTTTCTTCATGTCATCGACTATATTGTAATCCAAAGGTGGTAGACTCACCCAGGTGTCTAGGGTGGAACAGATGCTCATGCTATCTGGTGGATTGTTCTGTAATTTGTTGCCTATGGACGTGCTCTTATCCATCGTTGTCTTCATGAACTTGCTATGTGTTGGTTGCTCTGAGGAAGCTAGTGGGCGGCCTTCTTTATCAACTATCTCACCTTCTCTTGCGTCTCCTCAAGTGTAGGAGAGCGGCCTTTACTCCTAATATGGTAGCGATCATTTTTCTTTTGCGACTACTTCTCGGTGTTAGTCTTCAAGACTACTTGCGAGCACAGGTATGCATTCACCACAAGCCTCGAACTTGGTGCTTCATAAGGTGCAGCCTCTTCATTATCATCAGTGTCTTCTAGCTGCTCCTGTATGTCACCATCCACATCGAGTGTATGAGTACAGAAAGAGGTAGCATCTCGCTTCCAATCTGAACAAGAGTTCTCGGGGTGAAATTCTTCATGGAAGGAACAGTACTTAGGATCAGTGCATTGATCGAGTTGGAACATAGGCTTTTACGCAAATTTGGAACCGAACCGTTGTTGCTTGATGAGATGGTTGATGAACTACTTTCCTGTCTTTGTCTGGGCAGATGATTTTTCGTGAATGTATATGTCCTCGGTTGCTTGAGTTCGGACATTTTGGTGATCAATTTCTTGACAAGGCGAGTGAGGGTCTCAATGTCATTTGCTTCCTGATCTCCGCCTTTTCTCGCCATTGCTTGGGGCCTTCTGCTCGCATCCTTGGAGTCTTTCATTGATTCATCATCCTTGATGACTCCAATGGCGCGTAAGTCTTTCTCAATAGCAATAGCCTCTTTGCAACTTTCTAAAAGTGTTGGCTTCGCAGCTTGCTTGATGAACTACGCAATGGTGGTTGGTAGTGCAGACGTGTAATAGTCAATAGTGATGGAGTCATGAGGTGTCTACTGCAAACTTGTTCAAAATACACATAAACCTCTTATTGAAATCTTTCACTTTCTCTTTTTTCTCCATCCTGAGGCTTCCCAATTCTTTGAGTAGCATGGTTCGGGTCTTATCATCAGCAAACTTTTCAAGGAACATATGTTTGAAAGAACCCCAGTTGTGTATGGAGTTGTGTGGAAGGTTGTGATACCAAGAAACTGTGTGGTGGTCCAAGGTACATGGAAACAATCTACATACCACATCGTCATAACGTACCTCAAGGGTCTGCAGCTGTAGGTAGAAGTTGTCTAAGTGGTCTTCTCCCTTCACCACATTGTCAGGGTTGAACTTGATGTTCATTCTCTTTGCTCGCTTCGGCATCTTATGCAGAACAGCCGGGAGAGACAATGGTCCCTTAGTCATCCATTCAAGATTTGGGTCAGCCATCTCTTTGTCCTCTTCACGCTCTTTGTCTTCTTCCTCTGCTTCGGAATCTGATGGTTCTGGATCTGAGTCTATCGGTTCATCTCCGCCTCAAATTCCTCCGCTGCCTTCCCCTCCACCTCCTATACCAGATTTTGATCCCAATACCACAAGAGTGCCTTGTTCATCTTCGAATAAGATTGGACGTTCCTCTCCATCTTCAATAGCTTCTTCCAAACCTTCAAGAGTATCAAGGACTACTTCTTCGACCAATGGTACAACAACCCCTGTGGGAGTGGCTTTGGGCTTCTTAGATGCGTGTCAAAGATACTGTACGCCTGGGATCATTCCAACTTCTTTCGTGAACTGGCAAGTGATGGGAAAGACAAAGCGAAGGGGTTGATATGAAATCTCGTGTTCAATTATGTGAGGTGAGTGGTAACCAACTGTTGATTTGTGAGAGAGGGAGTGAGAGTTACTACCTTAACCAAATGGTTGATGAGTGAGTGTGAGGGGAATTTCAGCCATGTGCAACTGGCTTCCCTCCTTCAAGTTCCAGAAATGTTGACGGTGTTGGACCCACTAACATTCAGGGAATCACCCTGGTATGAAGTCCCAACTCGACCTCACACCATTTCGTGTGGGAGTCCCATCCGGTATGATGGCCCGTTTGCCATTATCTTAAGGATTTTCCTCAACTCTTGCTTGTCAGCATAGGAGAGTGGTTCGCTTTGTCTTCGAGAAGTGAGGTTTACATGCCTGGTGAGTGTAATTGTACTTGTGTCAATAGTTCTTTCACTGTGAGGGGAAAAGGTGAAGGTGAGTTCCAGGTTCAAAGGGATCAGTCCCAACTCGGCTAGGAAAACACAACATAAAGGACATACATAGCTTACAACGGAGCAGTCCACTCGGAAGCGGCAGTCACAACATACAAGGTAAGATAACACATGCAACACTCACGGATCAGTTCAAATGAGTGCAACAGTTGTTACAGCAAGGTTCATGTGAAAGTTCTATCTGATGTCCGGCAGAGCAGTCGACACGGATGAAGTAATAAAATTCGTAATAAACAGAAATAAGTAAATATGTTATTAATAATTGAAATGATGATGATTACATTTTTATGAGAGGCTCGGGCTATATATCGCCTGAGGTGCCTCTTGGTGAACGGGCATGATCTTTGATCATGCCCTTTTGCTTAATAAACTACACTAACTAATTTTTACATAACATTGCCTTCCTCTCGAAAGAATGCTTTGTCCTCAAAGCATACGTAACAATGGATGTTGTTGACAAAATTCTTCAGTCTCCCAAGAAGCTTCTTCTTCGGGTAAGTCCTTCCACTTGATCAAGTATTCCTTGATTGTACGATGTTGAATCTTTCTTTCTCTACTAGATAAAATACCTTCTGGTTCTAGAATGACCCTTCCCTCATCATCCAGGGATGGAAGCGTTGTTTGCGCTGATTGATGGTCGCCTAGTGCCCTTTTAAGGCAGGAGACATGGAAGACGTTGTGAACACGACTTTTCTTTGGAAGGCTTAAACCATATGCAACTTGGCTAATCTTTTTGTTGATCTGATAAGGTCCATAGAACTTTGGTGCCAATTTGTTTTTTCCTTTCTGTTTTAAGGATAATTGTTTGTATGGTTGGAGCTTGACAAACACCCATTCTCTGACTTCAAACTCTCTTTCGGTGTTCTTTTGGTTTGCTTGTTGCTTCATACGATTCCTTGCATTATTCAAGTTTTCTTTCAGTATTTGGACGATTTTTTTGGGTTTCTTCTAGTTGATTTTTAACAGCAGGTATATTTGTCTGGACAATAGCTAGATCTTTCCATTTTGGGGGTTCATATCCATGCAAAGCTTCAAATGGCATCATTTTTGCTGACGTATGATAAGTAGAATTATACCACCATTCAGCGAGATGCAACCATTGAGCCCACTTATTTTGTTTTTCTGTAGCGTAGCAACATAGGTAGGCCTCCAAACATTTTTTGACAACCTCTGTTTTTCCATTTGTTTGAGGGTGATAAGTGGAACTCATATTTAGGTAGGTTCCTATGTGGTTGAACAACTCCTTCCAAAAATTACCCTTGAATATGGCATCTCTATCACTCATAATGACTTTCAGAAAACCGTGTAATTTATATATATTTTTGCAAAATATTTCAGCGATTTGTTCAGCTGAGTATGACTTCTTTATTGCCATAAAGTGATCATATTTGGTGAGTCTGTCGACCACTGCGAAAATCTTGTCCTTGCCTTCAGATACAGGTAATCCTTCAATAAAGTCCATCGAAATTTCTTCTCATTTATGATTCGGAATGTTTAAAGGGTGAAGTAATCCAGGTGTCGTAATATTTTCACTTTTATTCCTTTGACATGTGTCACACTTTGCTACATACTTCTGAATATTGTGACTCATTCCTTTCCAAAAGAAGGATTGACATGCATTGTAGTAAGTCTTAAAGAATCCTACATGTCCGGCTGACAGTGAGTCATGTGACTCCTTCAGTATCTTAAATTTAAACTTGGAATTTGCATTTAGATAGATTCTTCCCTTGTACCATAGAATATCATCCTTCCATTCAAATTTTGAGTTGTTGGGAAGGTTACTGATTATCGCCATTATTTCTGGATCCTTGGTATACTCACTTTGAATCTCGTTAAGCCATTCAGGAACAACAACTGAGATTGCAAGTAGTGTTGGTTCTTCGTCTTTCCTGGATAGGGCATCTGCTACTACATTTTCTTTTCCCCTTTTATGTAGTATTTTCATGTCAAAGGCGGCAATTTTTTCAATCCATTTTTGTTGTTCTTCGGAAAGTGTTTTTTGTTGAAGGAGGTGTTGGAGACTGTTATGGTATGTTCGAATGGAGAACATACTTCCAAAAAGATATTGCCTCCACTTAGCTAGTGTGTGCATAATAGTGAGCATTTCTTTGTTGTGTGTGGACTTGAGGCGTGTTACACAGTAATTTGTCACTGCCTTCACTCTCAGTCCTTCTACTGTGTCATGTGTCCAAGTCGAACATGCTCATACCGAACAAATGCTCTCTTATGTTTCCATTGACCCACTTTTCCTAAGTTATTTGCCTCATCGTGAGAATGGACTTAATATACGCGATGAACAGTGGTCGTTAACAATCCAGCCATGCTTCCAGCGCGGAAGTACATCTGTTTCCCGCGACGATCCGATTTCATGCTCCGTCGCGAGGCTACTTGCTATCTTTAGCGACGATCTGACTAGCTACATTGCTCACTAGCGATGTAAGCGCTAAAGCTTAGTTGTACACTCGCGATGATCCAAATTGGGCGAATTCATTCCAATAGTTGGCCTTCTAGATGTCTCCAGGCCTGGTTGTTGGCATAGTTTGTGTCGTCCTCCTTCTCTGGTATGGCAGTTCCATCATTTGTGCTACCTTCCTTAGGGATAAGCTCTCTCTCCCACCTTTCATGGAGAATCCTTCTCCTATTTAAACACTCACCTTTGATATGATCAGCTAGTTGGTAGTTGGCAAATTCTTGGATTTAGGAGTGTTGTTAGTGCTTTTGAGTTAGATAGATAGCTGGTGTGGGTGTGAACAAGTGTGAGAGTCTTGATAGCTTGTGGAAGGTTGTGAAGTGCCCTTAAATTTTTGTAAGAACTTATGAGAGAGAGAGAGAGACTTTGTATATTGGGAGATCCATCTTCAAAGAGTGAATGCTTGAAGAACATGCTGGCTGGATTCCTCTGAGAAGGCTTGCGACGTCAAGACTCCAGTTGTAAGCTTGCTCTTATTTCATTACTAATACAATCAATGATGTTTTCCTATGTCTTTTATGTAATTTAATTGATAGCTCATGACTTCTTGACTTTACGAGTAAATAGATCATTGTTGTTTTCTGGTTATGTGCTTCGTTGTATTTCCTTTGCATTGTTTCGGGTTGATCACTCATTGAAGAGAAGGAAGCGAAAGCTGGAGCAGCGCAACGGAACTCCATTGACCACCGGTTGAGGTAAGCCTCCAACTATGACTATTTAAGGAAATCTATTGTTGAACTGTCCTTGTTGTGAATAGACCCACTCTAGGGCTAGAGGGGTTGCCTCTATCCGCAGAGGGAACACTTTCCTGCATCACAAGTTGGCGACTCCGCTGGGGAGTCTGTCCTATATTCTTCTCTTGTTTTCTCTTGTTTTGATTTTTATTTGGGTCTCTCTTGAATTTTGGGGATTACCTGTCAGCCTTTTAGGTCACCTAGATCGATCTGGGAAACCCCTCTATTGTCTGTTGGATTGACTGGCTTTTGTTTGGGAGTTTTTTGTTCGTTTGTCATTGTTTTTTCATCATCGCAGAACATAGTTTAATAGTCACGCTGACGTCGTGATCACTCTTTTTTAAAATCCTGTGTGTCGCTAAATAACATCACACAGTCACGACGACCTCTGAAAATGGTTCATCGCGGGAAAGACGTGTACTTTCGCGACGGCATCGCTCTGTTGCTACAACTAGTTGCTTGTGTTGTACTCGTGACGATTCCTGTAGAATTGATTTTTTCAATTCTGCCTCTTGAATTCATCAATTTTGTTGATCCCTTACTTTTTCCTCTTGCTCAGTAGCTTGTTTTTCACTGTTTATGGTTAAGGAACTCTTTCTTTGGCTTTGTTGAATGAATCTTGCATTCTTGCCTATATGACGTAGTTCATTCTTTCAATTTTTTGAATCAATTCGCTTGGTTATTGGTTTGCTCAACGTCCGTTTGCAGCCTTCTTGTTGGTTTGATTGAGCCTTCCCCATTGTTGGTTTCTGGTTGATTTTAGTGACAATTATTGGACCAATCCGTGGTATTGATTCGATTTCTTTTCGCTACCAAACATAGATTACTATTGTTTGGATCAACCAGTATTTTTTCACACTTGCTTGTTTGTTCCTTTTTCATTTAAAAAATTCAAAAATCAAAAGACTACATTCATTTAGTGTATGAAAGTGAAAGTGAATTTGCATTTCAAGGTTGCATATTGGAAAGCGAATGATAAAATCTCTCTTTAGTAGTATCCATGCACTGTAGGAATTGATGTTTGTATGCATTGTGTGACCTTTGCTTATCTTGGTTTTCTTGGTTTGGAAATGATCTCTCTACCCTCCTGTAGGTAGGTGTTCATCGAAGTAAAAGGATATTTCATTCATTCTAGCTGCATCCTAGGTTTTGTGGTAAACATACGGTAAGGCCTGAAAACTAAAACATAATTCAAGATCAACTTTAAAATGAACTGAATAAACCTAACAACACATTGGAACATAACGCTCATTACTTAGAGGTCTAGGCTAGAGACGTGCTCCAGCGTCATTAAACCTAGTCACTATTGTTTTCACTCAAGGTTGGGTGGTTCCTCCCTCTGTGACTCAATAGCGGTCTAGTGCGGAATTGCGCTCCCATGTATCGTCGAGTATATGTTGGGAGACTCCACTAGGTTATCATCCTATATCCTTAGGAAGCCATGTATGTCGCCTTGCAAACCGTAACGCACCAAACACAGCATTCAGGAAGATTGACTGCCGTACGAAAAGTCCTTGGTTTTCATATGACTGCCAAGGTGTATATGCAGTTTTACGAGTTGTTTGGTAAACCTTTTGCCTAGTTCTCCAGAGTAGTCACTTTCGTTCCTTTTCGGACTCCCTAAAAGAAAAGGTCCATTTGAGCACTTGTCCTTTCAGGCTCATTAAACCTCGAAAGAGATAGAGTCACCTTTTCGTCCTTTTCTCGACTCTTGAAACATGAAAAGGTCAAGTTTTGTTCCTGCGTCATAGAATTTACTGCCCACGAAATATTCATGGTAACAGTTTGAGTTATTGGCTGTGATAAGAGTGTTTTTCATGCTCGTTCTCGATGGCAACATTCCCCGAGTCTACCGGCCAAGGTCCTCCCCCAGATGAAAATCCTGGTTTGTTTCCTCCATTTGGAAATGTCGGTGCTCCATATATGGCAACATTGTCTTTTCATGGTTTAACCATCGATCTACCCATTTGGTTGTTTTCAACCTCAGTGTTCATGAGCGTCATGACTCCTGTTCCACCATCTCCTTCGTTTCAATCACGACATGTTGATTCCAAAGTTGAGCCTGTGCCTTCTTCCCCTATTTCTCCGCCTTCCTCTCCTCCTTCACCTGGTGAAAGTTCTATATATAGTAACCAGGAGACTAAGAAGAAGAAGAAGAAGTCTGATAAATGTGAGGCCACCTGTGCAGTTATTGCTCTAAGTACATCTCAGGTCGGAACACCTTCTGCTCCTCGGCGGAAGGTTAAGTTTCCTTGTAAATTGTGCAAGGGTGACCATCTTCTTCGTGATTGTCCTGGCATTCCTAGGATCTTAGAAGTATGGTCGCACAATCTGGCTCATCCCTCATCATCCTCTAAAGCTCATGGTGATGCTACCCTATCAACTAGAAATGGTAAGAAGAAAGGGAAGATTCGATTCCCCTGTAGGCTATGTGAAGGCAACCATCCCCTTCACCTTTGTCCACTCATGGATAAAGCTTCCACCATTTTGGAAAGTCTTACAGCTTCTTCACCCCAACTTCCCGTTGGTTATCAGAGGCTCTCTTAAGACCCTCTCCCCGTCGACCAAGAGATTGACTTAGATTCTTCTCTTGTCCGTCCTCCTCTTTCCGAACCTGGCTGTGCTAAGCCTGTTCCAGACCAACCATTGGTCGGAGAGAGTGTCAACTTGGGTTCACCAATCGTTGATCACTCTGTTATGGAAGAGCGTCATGCTCATGTTCTTCTCATCTCGTCAGATTCTCCTGAGTCTGAAAATGACCCTCCTATCCCCGCTGGTCAAGAGGTTCCTTCTTCAGTTCCTGTAGAGCAAGGGGGCAATCATACGATTCCCCCACCAAGTAGTTTAGTCGTTTCCTTCGACTGGAGTCATTTGACTACATTCTACCTTCCATCCTATGTGCACCTGGCAGTACATGCCTATGATAAGGCAGTACCTGGCACCGTCTTGGATGAGGGTGCGTCGGTTAGTCTCATGCCTTTCACTACTTGGCAAGCTTTGGGCTCCCCACAACTTGTGCCAGTCATGCAGAATCTATTGGGATTTTATGGAGGAACCAATCAACCTTTAGGGATCCTCCTGAAGCTTCCTGTTACTTTGGGGGGCAAAAATTGTCTATATATACGTCATGGTTGTCCAAGGTGCTTTAGATTTCAGTCTTCTCCTTGGCCATGACTATGTTTATGCCATGGGGGCCCTCGTCTCTTCACTTTTCTGTGTGGTTTGTTTTCCACACAACGGAAGAGTGGTGACCATAGATCATTTATCGTTCTTTAGTCCCCCGGTGCCTCCTGCACAACTATAATCCCCTCTCGGTTCTTGCTCGCAAGCAGTACCTTCTTTGCCACAGGTCAATTACGTGGCTACGCGTTCCATCTCCGCCTCTACTGATGATCATGCAGATGGTCTCATACATCATGTATTGGGGGCATTGGAACCCGATCTGTCTTTGGTGCCTAATGACATGTGTTCCTCCAAGAGCGTGGTTCTTCCATCTAGTGAAGATCTCTTGGGCGTCATGTTTTCATATGGCCCATGAATAGGAGATCCTGGAGCACAGTTCCTTGTCTTGTGTCAAGCTCGTTAAAAAATGAAACAAGGAGTCACGAGGATAGTTTGTTCCTGTCTCGACCTCATTAAAAAAAAAAACAAGGTGTACGAGGAAAGTTTGTTCCTGTGTCAACCTCATTAAAAAATGAACCGAGTAACGAGGATAGTTCTTTCCTGTGTCAACCTCGTTAAAAAATTAAACAAGGGTTATGAGGATAGTTCTTTTACTGCGTCAACCTCATTAAAAAATGAAACAACTCCCTTTCCAACTCAAGTCTTTGCTTAAGATCTCGTAAAATCCAAGTCAAGTCTTTCCAAGATCTCGAAAGTGAACCTTCATTCCATCCACCTCATTGAATGTAATGAAGCTTGGGGGGCATGTACCTCGATTTGCATCATTATGCTGGGGGCATGTGAACTTATAACAAGCATAGTTTTTCGTTTCAAGCTTGTGTAAACATGAAACCGAATCCAAGCAGAGTTCTCCATGGTTCAAGCTTGTGTAAAAATTAACCCATACCCGATTTCCAACTCGTGATTGTTGTTTTTATCCGCTAAATTCTACTAGATGAGCCTTGGTTGTTTCATTCCATCGCCATCATCTCTTTGGCCGATCATATGCTTTCACTTGGTTGTTTTTCCTTCTTGAGGAACCACAGTGATGAGTGGTTTTATTAGCCATCCTATTGACCATTACATGTTTTGGGCAGTTCCACCATTGCCGGAACCAGTTGCTACCCTTTATACCACTCGTTCCTCCAGGACAAGTCTCCTTTAAGCTCTTTTCTGACTCGTAAAATATGAAAAGATTGCTGAATTTTTCCTCTTTGACTCATTAAACGAAATAAGAGGCGGTCTGCTTTAAGCTCTTTTCCGACCGTATAAACGTGAAAATATTGCCGAGCTCTTCTCGTTTCGGGCTCGTTGTTGGTTACGAAATGACGTGGTTTCGATCACTTTTCTACTTTTTCGGTTCGAAGTCACTAATCACGAAAAGTACTCCTTGATCGTAATGGTCAAGCGGTTCTTTCGATTATTGTTTTATACTTTTTTAGACTCGAGAAACACAAATCTACGAAAAAGGACCCCCCTAGAGTTTTTTTTCTGTGTCTTTTTCAAACTCCCTAAACATGAAAAAGACTCCGAGTTTTGCCTATGTTGGACTCGTTAAACCCTGACGACATTGGACTCGTCACCATGATGAGACTCGAGCTTCTCCTCCCTAGGTCTCATTAAAGTATTACTAGGTTGGATTCGATCGAAGGTCAAACCTATATTACAAGCACATGCTATCCCCTTCAAGCTTGTTTTCAAAAATAACTGGGGTACTCACCAGCAATGGTGGGGGAGAATTTTGAAATCATCATTGATTGTCTATGGCAGCTTGTCACTCTTGAACATTGACACTTTTGCTTCTTGTCGGGTTGGGATATCCATACATCATCATTTGGCCTTCCGCAAGTTTGGGTCACCATTTAGCCTCATTCCATCTGATCCATGTTGCCTCTGATCCTTTGGTACCTAAATGCTGCCACCCTCCGGAGTCGTGTTGCCGACATGTTCAAGAGTATAATCCTTCTGTAGTTTACATCCTTGCTTTCTCCTCCTGATACTCCGTTTCACCATCTACCACTTGTTCCTTATCTCGTGTCGTTGATGGGGGAAACATTATGGCCCTCCTGCGACAAATCATCTCCTGTCGACATCAGCTCATTATCCAGGAGATTGATCTAGAGATCCCGTTTGGTACCTTGGAGCTTGCATGCCTCAATGGCAAGTTCTTCGCGCCTAACGGTCGACTTTCATCATTGGTCATTGATTGTACTGGACAGTACCTTGAGAACCATTGGCATTATTGGTGGTTTCTCTCACGCTTGTTAACGGTTTTCATCATCGACCAGTAATCAATCGACTTTATATCATGCTCGACTTCAGCACCTCTATTCGCATGTTAGAATTTGTACTATGATTGGTTGGGTTCAAGACCCCGAACTCAGATTACACATGTTCAGGTTGTGTGGATTCGTTCGTGATTGCATTATTCATTGATGGATGGCTGCGACCATACCTTTATCATTATCATGGTCTTATTAGTTGGATGGTTGCGTCCATACCACAGACCTAGTCTGTATGTCTTTTGGATGGTTGTGCCCATGCCTAGACTACATGTATTTCACTATCAGAGATATCAGTTGTACTTACTCCTACAGGTTCTTCCAGATGGTGTTCCAGCTCAGTCAGTTTCGTAAAGCATTTCACCCCTCCTACTCTCTCGGGCTTCATACTTTAGGGGGCATCTGTTACACAGTAATTTGTCACTTCATTCACTCCCAATCCTTCTACCATGTCATGTGTCCAAGTCAAACACGCTCATACTGAACAAATGCTCTCTTATGTTGCCATTGACCCACTTTTCCTAAGTTATCTGCCTCATCGCGAGAATGGACTTAATATGTGCGATGAACAGCGATCGTTAACAGTCCATCCACGCTTCCAGTGCGAAAGTACACATGTTTCCCACGATGGTCCGATTTCATGCTCCATCGTGAGGCTACTTGCTATCTTTAGTGACGATCTGACTGGCTACATTGCTCACTAGCGATGTTAGCGCTAAAGCTTAGTTGTACACTCGTGATGATCCAAATTGGGTGAATTCGTTCCAACAGTCGGCCTTCTGGATGTCTCCAAGCCTGGTTGTTGGCATAGTTTGTGTCACCCTCCTTCTCTAGTATGGCAGTTCCATCATTTGTGCTACCTTCCTTGGGGATAAGCTCTCTCTCCCACCTTTCATAGAGACTCCTTCTCCTATTCAAACACTCACCTTTGATATGATCAGCTAGTTGGTAGTTGGAAAATTCTTGGATTGAGCAGTGTTGTTAGTGCTTTTGAGTTTGATAGATAGCTGGTGTGGGTGTGAACAAGTGTGAGAGTGTTGATAGCTTGTGGAAGGTTGTGAAGTGCCCTTAACTTTGTGTAAGAACTTATGAGTGAGAGAGAGACTTTTTATATCGGGAGATCCATCTTCAAAGAGTGAATGCTTGAAGAACATGCTGGCTAGATTCCTCTGAGAAGGCTTGCGACGTCAAGACTCTGGTTGTAAGCTTACTCTTATTTCATTAATAATACAATCAATGATGTTTTCTTATGTCTTGTATGTAATTTACTTGATAGCTCATCACTTCTTGACTTTGTGAGTAAATAGATCATTGTTGTTTTCCGGTTACGTGCATTGTTGTATTTCCTTTGCATTGTTTCAGGTTGATCACTCATTGAGGAGAAGGAAGCAAAAGCTGGAGCAGTGCAATGGAACTCCACCAACCACCGGTTGAGGTAAGCCTCCAACTATGACTGTTTAAGGAAATCTATTGTTGATTTGTCCTTGCTGTGACTAGACCCACTCTAGGGCTAGAGGGGTTGCCTCTGTCCGCAGAGGGAACACTTTCTTGCATCACAAGGCATTCTCTTTTATTGAGCTTCCTACTTTCAAAATCTATTGGATGCCCTTCTTGCATTAACACTGCACCTATATCGAATCCGAAAACATCACACCCAATGATAAAAGGTTTAGAAAAATATGGTGTTGCCAATATGGGGGCATTAGACATAACTTCCTTTAATTTTTCAAAACACTTTCCTGCTTCCTCATCCCATAGGAATGAATTCTTCTTTAAAAGGTTTGTCAGAGGCGCAGTTATATGTGCATATTTTTTAATAAACCTTCGGTAATATCCAGTCAAACCTAAGAACCCTCTTAGCTTGGATACATTAACAGGTTTGGTCCATTCTTTTATAGCTTTGATTTTATTAGGGTCCACCTTTATGCCTTCATGGGATATAATGTGTCCAAGGTATTCTACTTCTTCCTTTCCGAAGGTGCATTTGGATTTTTTGCATATAATTGATGCTCTTTTAGTAGTGTAAGAAATTTATCCAGATGTTGTAAGTGCTCCTTTCAAGTTTTACTATAAATTAAAATATCGTCAAAGAATACTAATACAAACTTCCTAAGATGTGGACGAAATAATTCGTTCATAGTTGCTTGAAACGTTGTTGGAGCATTGGTTAACCCAAACGGAATTACATTAAATTCATAGTGACCTTCATGTGTCCGGAATGTCATTTTTGGTATGTCTTCCAACTTGATTCTGATTTGATAATAGCCTGACCTTAAGTCCAATTTTGAGAAGTATTTTCTGCCATGTAGCTCATCCAACATTTCGTCAATAAAGGGAATTGGGAACTTGTTTTTAATTTTTATTTTGTTTAATCCTCTATAATCAATGCATAGCATGAATGAACCATCCTTCTTCTTTACCAATACCACTGGAGCAGCATACGCACTTTTACTTTTCGAGATGATCCCACACTTTAAAAGGTCTTGGATTAATCTCTCAATTTCCATCTTTTGATGAGGTGGATATCAGCATGGCTTTATGTTGATGGGTTCTGACCCTGCTTTGACTTCTATTGAATGCTCAATTTCCCTGTTAGGAGTCATTTTCATGGGCAAGTCTTGAAATACTTTTTCATGTTGTTGGGTTGTGTTATATTCTTTCCACATAGTTAACAAGGGGTTTGAGGGGTACCCGTAACCCCACTTTATGGGGTCCGGGGTAGCGCCCCGGAAAATTTTGGTTTTGGACCCTA
>APFE031380482.1:0-19910 GCA_000404065.3 Pinus taeda
TTAGTTTGTGTTCCTGTCCCATTGATCTCTTTTGGTTGTTACCCTTGGATCTTAGTCTCGTGGGATTTCCTTTATTGACCATTTGGTTCTAGTGTGGCACTACTTGGGAAACCCTGTTTTTGGGTGTGTGGTCCCACTCCTAAATCTACACATATCACTCCTTTTCCACTCAATATACCCCCGTTCACCTTTTCTCCCACCTGGGTCCATATTCCCATTTTGGGTACACATAGGACTATCCTCCCTATCCCCTTACCCCCACCTTGGGTCAAGCCTAGAATGATGCCCTGGAGGTTGGAGCAATTAAAAGAAAACGTGAAAATCATAAATGGCCACATTTAACAGGAAATTGTACCACAAAATGCAAAAGATGGTCGGGACAAAAATAATTAGCACGTGGGTAAAATCCATTACATGAGCTTTACCCCAATCATTGGCCATCACCCTAGTTCCATAGGCCCTAGATGAGCATCCTCTATCATTCGGGAACCCATGATTTTCCAACCCCTAGAGGGAAATAAATTGCCCTACTTAAAGGGGGTAATCAGTGTTATATCTTGCACATCATGCTCTTGCCCTTTAAGCCTTGAGAAGTTAATTAAAGAAAATTCATAAAAGACAAAAAAAGTATATGAAGAAGGGTGGAAAATCAAGGTCAGGGCACCTCATGTACCACGATTGATCCTACCTATAAATTACATACCCAGGGGTGCCCTTCCCCTTAGCTAGCTACCCCTATGCCCCACTATGTGGTCCAAGATCACCCCTATCATTCCCTATTCCATTCCATTTATTTGTCACTTTCCACCCCTATTAGAGGGATGTACCTTGGACATATTATCCCCTTTAAGGGTTGAAAACACTTAATAAGGTACTTGGCTAACCCACTTTGGAGCTTGGAGACATTAGCACATGCCAAAGCCCACTACGAAAGGGCGTTCCATTATGAAGTACCCATGTTGTTATCCATGATTTGTAAGCCTTTTACCTGATTATTTTAATGACTAGTTGTACTGGAAGCCTAGGGAATGCATTGGATCTTATGCAGGATTACAAGTGGTTTCCATTTGGGTTTGATTTCCCTATATGGGATCCTAACCCCCAGAGGTATACATTGGCACATGTAAGGTGTGCATAGAAGGCCATGGACCTCCACAGCAGTAGACATCACTCCACGAATCTTCATGGATGCTCAAATATTACTAGCAATCCACTTTTGGGATGATGATGATATGCTTGCTACATTATGCCCAGCAGGCCTCCACATGAGCCCCACACCCTTGACAGGAGTCCCAGGACTTGTACGATGTCATGGCAGCATTTATTCCACCACCTCGACCCTTGCATAGGATCTTTGATTCATATGGAGACCCATGGGGTCATCTATGTACCCTCATACCCAATGGGAGCACCACAGGTCTACTACTTGGAGAACAAGGGGTCACCCCCTTGTCCATCATATTCTAAGGAATTTGTTCCTCAATATGGCATTTTAGGATATTATTGAGCCTTTAGTGGGCCCTACAACATGCACATGTTATTATTTGGCCCCCTGTGAGGCTTATTTTTACACTTATGAGCTAGTTTGGTGGGCTTGTCACCAATAGGGGTTTTATTTGCACATTATGTTATCATTAGGTCTAATGTAGGACCATAGGCTAATTCGAACTCCTTAGGAGGCCATATATTGATGTTAGATACACTCATTTGTATCATCACTTGACTTGGGATCTCTCTAATCATAGAGAATTTTTGCACTTTTTCCTTGGTGGATATTTTTTTAGATGGATGAATTTTGATGTATGGATTTGAGCTATTTCTCTTGTCTTGGAGCTTTATTGAGCAAACGAAATGTTGGTTGGATATACTCTATAACTTTGTGAGTAAATTTTGATGTTGTTATTCCTGTTGTTGCATACTGCTAAAATTAGGGCTAATTGTTGCATTGTTGAAATGCGGAATTGAGCATGTTTTAGCTAATTTAATGTATGATCCAATGTTATATGAATGAAATGTTCTAGAGATTTATTTATCTCGAGAAGTGATCATGATTTTTCTTTGAAGTATAAATGCTTGAATGTCAATTTTCTTTTATTTCTTTGAGCATTGGACGAAGTTGGCTTTCTAGGCCTCCTCGGTCAAGAAACCAAGTTCTTACTCATCATTATCATTGACTCCATATCCCAAGCGAACTAGGTACTAATCCCTCAAAAAGAGTGATTATTTCAACCCTCTTTTAACCATTTTCCCCTTTTTCCCAAGTCTAGCTCCATTAGGTGACCTAGGGCATCAATTTCCCGGGAATTGACCCAAGGAAAAAATTTGATCTCCTATATGCTACTATGTTGGTGGGTCCCCTCCCTCTCCTCTAAATTGAGGCAATTCTAACAGTGGAATCTTTGGGAATCTCAAGCCCTAGCTCTAGGATCAAATTTTGCATAAGCATCCCCAAGACTAGACCTCAATAGGATCAATTTAACCTTTTGAAGAAAGTATTTGATCCTTTCCCCTCACCTTTTCTAGGATAGGAGCATCATTGGTTGCTACATTCCATCCCCAAACTAGGGTTGGGTCCGCTTGGCCTTATGTGGTCCCACTTCTCAATAAAGACTATTTGTCAAGGACCATATGGGAATCGAAGCTTCCCAAGGATTATAGGGATTGAGAAACTTGTTCATAAGCCTATCCTTTCTCCCTCAACCCTCCAATCCTCACCCCTTATCCTTGGTGGACCAAGTCCCTTGCTTAAAGAGCAAGCAAGCTCCATTCCTAACTCCATCCTTAAGAAAGGGTTTTCGGGGTCACTTCTCACCTATCCATTGACATATACTTTACAAGTGAATCCCTACACTACCAGGACTCCTCCCATTAGTGAAATTCTGTAAAGAGCAAGGAGACTTAGCTATGGTGATAATGGGCTAAGCCTCCACAATTTCCCTTAACCTAGCAGTTTCCCTTAATCTAAAATTTTCCCTCTTAGGAACCCCCTTAGATCCCCTGCTGGTTTGAGTGGTAACAAAACCAATCACACAATTTACACAAGTATTTTTAGACAAACTTCCTTGGAAAAACACATGTGGGGAAAACTAGTATTCAGATCTGACGGTTTATATTATTATCTTCAGCAAAAACTGCTATTGAGAAATCACAACTGCTTGTCTGACACTAGCAAAGCTTTGGCAAAAAACTTAACTTCACTAATGACAAAATCAAATTGGGAAATATCATCATCTCCCTCTGGAGATCAACTAGGCGCTTTCTGGAAATCCACACTCCCTTCCGGAACTCGCGCTGGCTAACTAGGAACTCACACTGCCCTTCCCGATAACTCGCACTGTCTCTCAGAATCCGATCTAGTAAGTTGTACTACCTCCAACAACTCACATTGGACACTCACACTACCTCCAAGAACTCACATTGGAAACTGGAACTCAATCTGGACCTTTGGCAACTGGTAAATTGGCAAAACTTGCAAACTCACATTGGAAAGCATGGCCTCCTTATGCAGAAATAATTCAACCCTGATAAACTCCCTCTAGAACTTTGAAACTAGAAGTCTTTATGACGAAGAATAACCCCATAAATATTTCTCCTCAATCACTACTATTGAAACCCTCCTGGTGTCTCTAAAAATCACCCACTCGATGTGTTCTCTGTGTGTCTCCATTTTTACCCATTGATTCCCTTTATATTCTCTCATTCATAAATGAATGACCATGATTAGAAGTTCTCTTGATCCAATCGATGGCTAAGATCATCTTAGAAACTTTCCATAATCCTCTAGATGCAAATCGATTTTATCCCAACTAATTTCAATTAATTATCCAGTTTCCTTAAGTTTAGACTTAATAAATATTTAAAAAATCACTAATTGACATAATTAAGATATTTTTCGTAGGTGAAACTTGGGAAAAATTACATGGGCTTGGAGATAATTAAATCTTCTATGTTCCTAGCCTCAATGGCCCCTCTCAAGGCTAGAACACATGCTTGAGCTACAATATTTAACACTCCCTCTTAGCAAGGAAGGTGTTCTCCACAACACCCAACTTATCCCTAAAGAAAATAAACTTTCCTTTAGCCAGGGTCTTCGTCAGAATGTCTACAATTTATTGATATATGGGAACATATTGTAGTCGAACTGATCCATGTTGTACATATGCCCTAATGAAATGGTGTTTGATGTCAATTCATTTTGACCTATCATGATATACTTGATTCTTAGATAGCTCGATGCAACTCTAATTATCACATTGGATAATGGTTGACTCCATCCTATGACTAAACATTGCTACTAGAAACTTCTAAAGCCATATGGCCTCACATGTAGCCATGCTCATTGTCATGTACTCTGCTTCTGCAAAGCTTAATTCAACGAAATTTTGCTTCATGTTGTACTAAGAGACAATGACTGATGCAATGCCAAAGAAACACCCTGAAGTGTTTTTCCTGTAAACTGCATTACCTTCCTAGTATGCATTAGTATATCCCATCAACCTAACACCATCACCCTCAGTATATCTCAACCCATACCCAATTGTACCTTGTAGCTAATGCAGCACATGATTCACTATTGTCCAATACACCCTCTTTGGTTCTACCATGAACTAACTAAGAGTGTTAACCACAAAGCAAATTTTTGGCCTTATGTTGACTATATACATGAGAGAGACAATAGGTTTCCTATATAAGGTGGGGTCCACTGCTACTTGCTTCGATGCATTAATCTTCTTCCAATTGGTTATCATAGGTGTAGACACGGGTCTATAGTCCAACATCCTGAATTTCTTCAAGATCTCCATAGCATATCTCCCTTAACCAAGGAAGATACCCCCATTTGTCTACCACACCTCGAGTCTTAGAAAATAGTGCATCAACCCCAAGTCCTTCATCTAAAACTCTATTTCCAAGTCCCTCTTGCAGTCTTCTATGATCCCGGGTGACGCAGTCAAAAATAGGTCATCCACATATAAAACAAGAATGAGTGGTTCACCTCCAACCATAAGATACTAGTGGTTTGAATCTGCCTCACTCTTCACAAATCTAGTCTACTGCAAGTTGTTGTCAATCTGACCATACCATGCTCTGAGAGCTTGCATGGGTCTCTATAACAGTCTTTTCAACCTACATACATGGGTATCCTTCCCATGCATATCAAAATTATTTGGTTATTCGATGTACACCTCCTCTTCCATAACTCGATTCAGGAACGTCATCTTGACATAAATCTGATGAATTTTCCATCCCATATGTGCTGCCAGTGAGATTATGGCCCTAATGGAAGCATACATGCCCATAGGAGAAAACATCTCCTCATAATCTATTCCATATTTTTAAGAGAACCCCTTGGCCACAAACCTTTCCTTGAAATTTTCTACACTGCCATCTGTAGCATGCTTGACCTTGTAGATCTAGCAGGAACCAAACACTACCTATCCAACAATCTATGCACCACCTCCTAGACATCATTCTGCATGATGGATTTTTACTCCTCCACCATCACATCCTAGACATCATTCTGCATGATGGATTTGTACTCCTCCACCATCACATCCTACCACACCTGATGCTATGAAACCTCATCATAGTTGGAAGTCTCTCTGTCAATGAGCTTATTCATCATTGCCTTATGCCTTGAATATCTCTCGTGTGGCCTCTTGTCCTTGGTTCTCAATCTAGGAGCTCCCACAAACTCCTATGCATCTCTTAGTGTCTAAAGCACCTCACAATTCTTTCTCCCACTTGTGGCAGATGGAGCTTCAAGCTCCTCATCTTATTGTTCCTCCACATGTTGCAACCTCTCCTCTCCACTTATACTTATACTTATACTAGTCATGGTATTAGTACTCGTGCCCTAAGCATGGGGTTCTTGTTCAACCCTTGGATCCTTTTCTTGTTGACTCTGATCAAATGTTGGTAAATTGCAGATCTCCAAAAGGACTTCTTCTTATAGAAATTAACATCATGTCTCATGATTATATTCCTCGACCCTGGAATGTAGATCTTGTATGCCTTGGATGTTTCGTTGAGTTCTCTAATTCAAATATAGCTTGGTGTGATTCTCATCTCGAATTTAAAAATGTGGAATACTTCCAAAAATCCAAAAATTTATGACTTCTAGTATCTTCCTTGTAAATGCATCCTTGGGTGTCATCTTCCCAAACACCTTGTGCGGGATCCTATTTTGAATGTAAATTGGTGTGATACATGCCTCTGCCCAAAGATACTTAGGCATATCCTAATCATATGGCATGGTTGTCATTGCTCCAACTATTGTTCTGTTCTTTCTTTCTGCAACTCATTCTATTGTAGGTTATATGGAGTTTGTCCACTCTCTCTTGATGCCGTCCTTGGCACTTAAATGATTTCTCGATATAATTGCACCCATTATATATCTAAAGTACCTTTCTCTTATTATCCTTTGAGTTCTCCACAAGAACCTTAAACTCTTGGAAGCGACTAAAGATTTTGTCGCATGTCTACAAGAAGTAAATCCAGGTATTCTTAGAGAAGTCATCAATGAAGGTCACAAAATATTCGTAACCCCTAAGAGACTTTGAGGAAAATGGATAAAAAATAACATAATGTATCAAATGTAAAACACCCTTACTTCTACTGTCACTCCTTGGAAATGTTTCCTTTTCAAACTTCCCAAGTACACACACTCTAGACATGAGCATGTGAGAAAGGACAAATGTGTTATATGCAAAAACTGTGTCAGGACAGTAATTTTTATGAAGATATAGAAACCTGGAATTCGTAGCTAGCATTAAAGTATTAATTAATTCTTACCAGTGCTATTAATGTCTATTCAACAAATTGATATGAAATCACGTTATCGCTCAAATGTTGAATGGCATTTACTCTGATGCATTGTGTAATAATTGTTGAATGCAAACACATTAATAAAATCATATCTATCAATATTATAAAATACTCTTTTTGATATTTATAAGAATACATAATGCTTTTAAAAGAGCAACACTTAACATTGGATAGAGTCCTCCTGGATTGGAGAGGAAAGGATGAGTTTTGGCTGGAGATGTTGCTGGTGCTAGTGCTAGTCATGTTCGTGATGGGTAGTTTGTATGTACCACAAGGGCTTCACTCAATGAACCTTTGACATAGCACTTGCATTCATGACATACTAAACAATACCCTTATTCTGAATACATATCGGAAAATGCCTCTAAAAATCACATTATTTAACCCCCTACCAATACAAACCCAATATACCTTCCAATTAAAAAAAAAAAACCTACTTTCACTAGATATTGTACATATCCATTTTTTTCATTAACATTTTTTATATCTCTAGGATGAGTTTTGGTTGGAGATGTTGCTGGTGCTAGTGCTAGTCATGTTCGTGATGGGTAGTTTGTATGTACCACAAGGGCTTCACTCAATGAACCTTTGACATAGCACTTGCGTTCATGACATACTAAACAATACCCTTAATTTGAATACATATCGGAAAATGCCTCTAAAAATCACATTATTTAACCCCCTACCAATACAAACCCAATATACCTTTTCATTTAAAAAAAAAAAAAAAAACCCCTACTTTCACTAGATATTGTACATATCCATTTTTTTCATTAACATTTTTTATATCTCTTTCATGAATAACCTCCAACATAATCAGTGGAAGATGCTTGACAGAATAACACCACTTCGTCAGGATCAGAAGACGCTACACAAGAGCATGGATCGCCTGGAGGGACGCATTTCGACAACATAATGAAATGGTTTGGTGGATCTGAATGCTAGTAAGATATAATTAGGATCATTATTGTGGGTTGTATATGGATTTTGGGACATTTTTAGTCATCTTGGGCTATCAGTGTCTGGACATCTAGTTTTTTGCTATTTTTGTCTATCACTTTCTGTATATACCACTTGGCCAACAAGTCTTGCAGGAATGAGGCTAGTGGAGGATTTAAATTATGCTCTCATTGGTGTAAAATTTTCCTGAATTAATAAAACCTTTTGAATTACGAAAAAAAAAAAAAAATTGTACCCATTTATATTTTTCATTAACTTTGAGCTCCATTTTTTATACCTGCCAATATAAAAAACCTTTATCCCCTATTATATGATCAATACATTATGTCATTTTTCCTCAATATATATCCACCAATATGAATGTAGATGGTATGGTGTTGCTCCTCCAGTGAAGCCCCATGGTATGTGTGTGTGTTTAGTAAGAGAGATTAGTCATAGACAAAGGATATGTGGAGGAAGTACAATTTAGTCCCTATATTCGTCTCTTCCATGGAAAATTGAATCTATTTCTGAGGTTATTTATGGACTAAATAGTTTGAGATTGATTTCTATTATGTTATGCCTATATGAAGGTGCAATCTAGATAATGTGGGGGTACTATTTAGTGTTAACCTTCTGCTCGTGTTACGAGCTTAATAGTACATTTTTGTTAAGTTGTTATCGATATTGTAATCCTTTCCTTTTTTTTTCGTTTGGCTTAAATTGATACTTAGTTTGGTTTAGAAATGCTTCCAATATTATTGATTGTTCTCGCTTTTTCTTTCCATCTTATTTGATTCTTTTGATCGATTGAAAACAATGTTGAAATGCATGAATGAAACGATAAACATGAACAATTCTGAATACGCCACCTTTGTACACGTGTTAATTCCAATGTTAATTATAGCTGCAATGTTCAATTTCATAATTGCTAATGTCTAATTCATATAGAATATTAAACTTTCTCAAAGCT
The DNA here is from genome assembly GCA_000404065.3 of Pinus taeda. Classification (NCBI taxonomy): domain Eukaryota; kingdom Viridiplantae; phylum Streptophyta; class Pinopsida; order Pinales; family Pinaceae; genus Pinus; species Pinus taeda. The sequence continues at coordinate 8,738 of APFE031380482.1, forward strand.
TACTTGTGGAAAACTTTCATTATACAAACCTTACAATGAAAGATTTCATTAACAAAAGAAGATTATAATAGTTTTTAGCTTAACATAAAATGGTAGAAACCATACCAAGTCATATACTCTTACTTAGTTAAATTAATCGAGTGAACATAGTTCATTTAATATTTGAATAATGAGTTCACGTGACAAATGTGAAATCACTAATGCAGAACTTGATGATAACAAAACAACTTTACATAGTAAGGGTTGTGAATATGCGTTGCTTCACTCAATAAATGTCAAAAGGCTTGTAATTATTCGCAGAAGAGCTTAGTTAATTAAAATAGAATGCAATTTATGATATTAATAAAATAATATCTCGATATTGATTTCTAAAGCGTATGAAACAGATTAATCATGAAACATTAATCATATGAATTGGACTATTTCCAGTTGGAATTTAAGTAAAATGGATATGATTTAAAGTAATGGATTTGACAACAATATTTTCTTATTCAAGATCACTAAAATGAGTAATCATGAAATTGATGATGATCACGGGTTAATGTGTACCATTCAAATTGATAATAGTGAAATGTCATTTCATAACTTAGATGTCAATTTGTGATTTAGATGATTTATCGCCTTTAACGCATTATATGTACACCCATTGGATGTGAAAACCATTTTTCATTATTCATCTTGTTTTAGACTCATTAGTACTAAAGTCGTCACTAAAAGTTATAGGCAACCAATTTGTTTTGTTTATTCTAAAACTGATAAGTGTTTTCAGGTTTTGCTTTATAATTTGTCTATTGTTTTTTGAATATTTTGCTAAAAGCGAAACAAATGGCTCAACAAAACAATGGTAGAAGCACAAAGGAAGGGATACATGCAAAGAACCAAGATATTATAATGCTCAGCTAGGATATCTTAATGGATAAGATATGGAACTTTAGCAAATCATTAGGTGGTTCGAACATGAACTAGACATCGTAAGAATGTTGTTAGAAGAGCTCTTACAAAATCAATAGAATCGTTAATCTCGAGGAACAATTGTTGATTAGTACAAAATTCGTTACCAAATTTTGCTATTTGTTCAACAAAATTTGAAACTCATTATATGTTAAATGCTATATATTATAATATTTTGTGCACAATAAAGAAAATAGGAAAAACAATATCAGAACATTGTGAAATACAACAGTATATACATATGAAAAATATTTTATAAGTTATGTCGTAGTGTTGTTTATTCGATTTACAAGTTTGTCTCCGCTCCATATGATAATGGTTCATTTAGATTTTTGTTTGAATATTGCATGAAATATTTTTTTAATATTAAGTGTTGCAAAGTTGATAAATCAATAAAATGGTGTAAGAAATCAAAGTGGAAAGTAGTAGGCATGACAGAGCACAATGAAAAACATTGTAAATTATATTAGTAAATAGCATAGTACAAATATATGTGAGAATTATGCATAGTGCATTAGAATTAAATTGAAATGCATGACATTTTTGTCAAATATTATTAAATGCAACTTTTGTTTTATAGAGACGTCAAACAAGTATTAAGGATCCATATTCCATAGATTAAGTGGAGTACTTATGCAGAATGTGAAATGTGGAGTCGTCCACATTTCGTAAAAGATTCCACACAGTTGCGCACCTCCGCACATTTCCATTTACGTCATGATATGTAGGACAAAAGCATCATTAACATGCAATGTCAACGTGACAACTCCATTAACTAGCAACAGTGTTACTTAAAAATGATTCATCGATTATGTTGCATAACCACATTGTAAACAATTAAAACATAGTAAATAGCATTGATGGGTGTCTGTTATATTCTTTTCACAACTAGTCGCACGTGCAGGGGGATCGCGGGGGGTGACAGTGCCCCTTGTTCGTTGCGCCGGACACAGCATAGGGGGGTGATAGCCCCCCTGTTCGTTGAGCCGAGCATAGAAGGGGGCCGCAACCCCCCCTATTGGGGTGTTTCAGGGGAGTGCTAGCCACCTTGTACAGGGTCTAAGGCAGCGCCCCAAGATTTTTTTTTTTGGACCCTATATTAGGTGGGCGGGCCTACCTATGGTTTTATGCATGGGTTTTACACATGGTTTTGGGCATGCTGGTTTTTTGCACATGGTGTTTTGTAGATCCGATGAAGGGAACTACAGTTATGTTCTAATCCAGGGTTTATGAATGCTTTGGCATGTATATATGTGTATTGTAACATTGAAAGGAATATAATGAAAAATCAATTTGGTCATCCCAGTTTTGGGATCCAGGGAAATCTCTGTGTATATTTGTTTTATGTTTTATGTTTTTGCAATTGTTTATTTTCTGTTTTTAGAATTCTTATGCAGGTAATTTATGTACATGGTTAAAACCTACAAGAATAATATGAAATAGTAAATAACATGGCACAAAACATAGTAATTGAACAAAGAAACTCATTGAAATACGTGATTGTACAATGTAATAAAATCCCACTCTTGTGTTAAAAACTCTGCAACAATGCTCAAATTATTGAACCAAAAATTAGAAGATGATGTTAAGATTTCAAGTATGGATATGCGGAAGTACAAAAATACACATGGTGCTATGCCCTTTTCCAATAGTCAATGTTGCTCCACAATGTAAGCAAGGAGAATAGTAGATCAACTAATCATATCACGAAAACATATTGTAATCATCCAACAAATTGAAAGTGTTGTTTGACAATAGTCAAATTCTTCAATCATAAAGTATAAGGTAAGGTTAATATTGCTTGATAATGCAAGCACCAAGAATTGTATCGTTACTGGATTGATAGACAATGTAAACAAATAAAATCGTCATTGTAGACTCCATTCATTAACGACAATCTGACTAAAAAATGATTCGTTGATTATCTTGCATAATCAAATTAGAATATTGTCTCGTGAGTTATAGAATTTGCAAATTTGATAAATCAATAAAACAATGTAATAAATGAGACTGCAAGATAGCAAACACGACATATCATAATGAAATAGCCATACATAACAATTAAAACATAGTAAATAATCTTAATAAATAGCATAAAACAAAACATTTAACCTTGACAAAGTAGTTCATTGAAATACATTCATGTACAATGTAATGAAATCTCATTTGTTTGTTAAAAATTGTTCAACAACACTCAAATTATTGAACCATAAAGAAAACAATGTTAAGATTGGAAATACATATATGCAAAATGATGCAAATGCTTTACTCCTTGCCAACAATTGATAGTACATTACTTGATAATGTGAAATCAGATCCCAAGTGTCAAATAAAGCAAAACAATGGTTCGATAATAGTCAAATTATTCAACTAAAAAGTATAAGGTAATATTAAGATTGCTTGACAATGCAAGCAACGAAAACTGTATTGTTATCGGATTTTTCAACAATATAAACAAAGAAACCTGCCATTGTATACGTTTAATAATGTTTCGATGGTTTATCATAAATTTGGCATGTGTCTCAAAAGCAAACAACATATCAATACCAAGTGATTTTTCCATACAATATTTCTCATAGGTAACTTTTCGCAGTTGAGGTAATAATTTTTCCAGTTCCATGCCTCTCAGAATACACTATATTTCAGTCTTTTCATTTGCATGTATGATGCAGTTTAACCAATGAAAATAAACCAACCTAGAGTCACTTGCAGACGATACAATAAAGCATAATTTTATTCATAGTTCTAGCATTTGTAATTGGAATATTGCATTTCACACATACAATCTCAAATGGATTTGCATATGCACTAGTCATTGTCAGGTGTCCTTGGAAGAATTGTAAAATTGATATAGAAAAAAAAGGCTTAGCAACATGGAATCAAATGTCTTTTTATCCTTTTTCTCTTTGTGTGTGTGTGTGTGTGTGTGTGTGTGTGTGTGTGTGTGTGTGTGTATATATATATATAGATATATTACTGTGCATATTCCACTCGCCGAAGAAAGTAATTTTCTTATATTTTCTACTTTCTTTCATGTTTTCAATGACCATATGAAGGTTGATTGTGAAGTTCGGATTTTTTTTTTTCTCATTTTTTACTATATCTTTTAGCAAGATGAATGGAAAAATGTTTTCGTGCAATTGTCTTTGTATTGAAAGACATGATGGAACAAGTTTATCATGCACTTGAACTAGTTACATATGCAAAATTTTAAAACAACACATGAAAACAATATAATAGATGGACAATAACTTTGTAACAATGAAGTATACAAATGAATTAAAGCTTACTATTGCCTTGTCCTGTTCTACATTGTCGTCTTTGATTACCAATACATATTGCATTGTTGTGTGCATTACTAAAATTGCAATAGCATTGATTGTGCCAACTAGAAACGAATCTTCATTATGGGACATATTGCAATCATCATATTTGGAAAGAATTTATATTTTGTACAAACAAGGAAAATGTTTTTCACGGTGCTAAATCTATTTAGACAAATAGCTTTTTCATAATTACCACCATCGTATTTATGCTTTGGAATTATTTCGAAATCTCTAATAGAAACACCAACATTTGCAATAAGTTTTGCCTCACGTTGTTTGATAAACCGTGTTGGCACGAGTAATTATATTGTCATCTCGTCGTTCTTATCTGTTAAATCTACACAGAGAATTGCTTTTGTCTTATTTTCTTTATCCAAAAAAGTTCGATATGTAACCAAGACAACTCCATGAAAAATGCTTCTTGTTATATTGTTACTAATATGTTCAATCAACAATGACATAGACTCAATCTCTATTTTCCCTGGTCATATCATCAAATTGAAATGAATTCAAATAAAAAAGCAAAAACGAAAATTGACATGCAATTCACAAATTTGCACAGAACTACCTATTTACTTTTGTTTCTTCGCTCTTCTTTGTTCCTTTCGTATTGTCTATTGCAATATGTGTTTTTGTGTTATTTCTCATTACTATATCGACACCCTCATCCAACTCTACTATGACATCATTCGAATTCGATATCCTTTGTCTGTTCACAAACAATACATTGAAATCATTGCCTAAAACAACATTATAATTGATAGTAAGTAAGTGCTACTCCAGTATTAGCTTCATAGTGATCAGATATATTCTTATTTCTATGGATATAACTAAGATTCTAAATAGATTTTAGTTTCAACAGATGCAATTGTTTTATAGAAACGTTGAAAGTAATTTTTTCCTTGTAATTATTGTCTTAGATCCGAGTCTCTAAGAGTTATATGTTTCCTGAAAGATTGAAAAAAACCTTGTTTTTATTTATACTATGTAAAAAATATAGCAAAACAATACATTGGGTTGTATTATGTAAAGATAATCAAATGAAAATAAATAGAACAAAAACACATCTCTTAGAAAAGTTATCATTGTCTTTAATGATATATGTTTTTCTTGTGTTCATCTTCGTTGCTCCAATGTTATGAATTAGATCAAATACAAAGAAATAAGAAAAATAAGAGAGTCTAAATTCAGAGAATGCAAATAATTGATATGTAAGAGTTACACGATAGTAATGTATCTTGTGTAAACATGCATAAAACTATCACATTATCTAGTTTTTGAACTTCATGTCTCATTTCTACAAAATTGTACCATATATTGTATAAATGTTCTGAGTACTTGCATCTAGAAGAAACAATGCATTGTTTACCTAATAAAAATGCTACACGTTTTTCACCTTCGTTCGAAATGAGCTTGCATTGATAATTCATCATGGTATGCAACTACTAGAACAACATCATACAACCCATACAAGGAATCTATTTGTAACCAACTTGCCCAAATAGTGATGTAATATGCATTCGTAACGTGTATGCTAAAAAGGATGCATGATTAACACCTAGCGAACACTCCTATGGACAACGCAACCAAAATTAGTGGTTACAATTATTACACTACTTCATAAGTATTCAAGATACATATTTTGACGTGAAAAATAGGAAAATCTGTATTAAAAAATAATCCATAGTCAACGAGATTTGACTACAAAGCAAGTGTTATAGTGCCTACTGAGGCAGGCCACTAATAATAATAATAATAATAACTACACAAAATAGTGAACAACCAACACATTTTGTCTATGAACCAATTGTTATTAATAATAAAAAGAAAGAAAAAAACAATTTACAATTAAGTAAATTTGATTTTCTCATAAAGTTAAGTTTAAATTTGATTTGGTCATACCCAATGGATGATTGCACATAGTATAAAAAGACACTTCTTCCAAACTATCATTGTCATATATTTAAATTTAATAATAATAACTACACAAAATAGTGAACAACCAACACATTTTGTCTATGAACCAATTTCTATTAATAATAAAAAGAAAAAAAACAATTTACAATTAAGTAAATTTGATTTGCTCATAAACTTAAATTTAAATTTGATTTGGTCATAGCCAATGCATGACTATACATAGTATAAAAATACACTTTTTCCAAACTATTATTGTCATATATTAAAATCTAATAGGTGATGTTATTCGATTTGATTATCGTTAGTTCAAAGTACATGCTAAAATTGCTTAAAAGCTAGTGATTATTGCTAAAGAAGTTACATTCTGCAGAGTGCTTAAGGATTATATGAGACTGTAATATTGGTCTAATGTCTTTAGAAAGCAAGGAAAATCAAGGCTACATGGAAAAATTAGAGGTACCAACATTATATTGCTAGATTGTTTAATTAGGCTAGTTTTTGTACAAAACATTAAAATAGTAATATTAACGTATATTTTTCAAAATTAACACAAATGCATATGTGTGGGACCGTGGATGAAGTTTTCCAATCTTCATTATCTGCGACTCCACACCAACGAATTTGTTTATCTAACCTTCCACACAATTTAGATATGAAAAATAAAAAGCATTATTACATGTGGCATTATTTAAAAGCATTAAAATCTAAAATCTAAAAGCATGCTTTCCAAAGAATTAAAATAGTAATATTAATGTATATTTTCAAATTAACACAAATTCATATGTGCGGGACTGTGGAGGAAGTCCATTGTGTGGAGGAAACTTTCCAACTTTCATTCTACAGAGAAAACTTTCCAGTTTTCATTGTGTGGACCTCCGCACTCCACACATTCTATTAATAATTAAAAATGAAGCATGTATAATTAAACACTTACCCTCCATTGCTTTAATCAATTAATTAATCGTTGTATTGGTTCTTCCGCACATAGAAAATTGTGCACAATAAAATATTATAATAATTTAAAGATGTTAAAATTCAAGTTCGTATGCATAAACTAAGGTTTAATAGATTTTTCTTTTATTATCACTAAAGCCCTTGCAAAGAGATTTGTGCAAAGATATTTCACTGTGCGGAAAGCTTTCATTGTGCAAAGAGCTTTGTGTCAACAACTTTCATTGTGTTGAGTTTTCTTTGCACTTTGCACAACCTTTAATCAATTAAATAATAGAATAAGTAGGAACTATGTTGCATGAGACTAGAAATACATCTCAGAGCACTAATCAAAGAAATGTCCCCCTTCCCTACAAATGATATGCTCAGAGCATTATGTCAATGGTATAAATTTCCCTCTACACTTATGTTTTTCGGCACATACTCCTTTCTCCATAGATTCTTCAGACAATCAACGTTTTCATTGTGTAGAGTACAAAAGATGAATTGAAACATTTATTGTACAAAACACAAATCGAAGTAGCTCTACCTTAATAAATTTGTATGTTAAGAAAATTTTTATATATGTAAAAGGGAAATGCCATTTTTGAATGAAAAGAAAAATATATTAAACCTAATTTTATGCATAAGGACTTGAATTATAATATATTTAAATCATTATAAGATTTTACTGTGCACATTTATCTATGTACAACATAACAAGCATAATGATTAAAGCAATGTAGGGTGTGTGCCTAATTAGCCAGACTTCATTTTTTTTTATTAATAGAATGTCTAGATTACAGAGGTCCACATAATGAAAATTGGAAAGTTTCCTCTGTAGAATGAAAGCTGTAAAGTTTCCTTTGCGCAATGGACTTCATCCACAGTCTCACACATATGCATTTGCGTTCATTTTGAAAATATATGTCAATGTTACTATCTTAATGCTTTGAAAAGCATGCTTTTAGATTTGATATTTTAATGCTTTGAAATAATGCCATATATAATCATGTTTTTAAATTTTATTTATTTTATTTTTATTTTTAAATTTTGATGTAATGTGAATTTTTATTGGAAAATTAAAATCAAGGTTGGCATTAATGGCGAAGACAAGGGATTAAAATCAAGGAAATTTAGATTGATGGTATATATAGTTTGTTGGAGTGAGTTTATGGAGTGCGATTATGGAATTGCAAGGAAGAGCTCAACATTTCTTCATTTAAAATGTTCAATGTTGTGGAATTTCGCATCGCTTTGGTCTCAAAGCATGCTGAGATTATTCTATGTCAATCACAAGCCCAATTTGAGTTTTAAATTAGAAAATGACAATATTGGAGCTGAAGTTAGAGCGGTTGCTATTGGAAAGTGGAATTTTGAGTTTTTGTGTGGATAATTTGGATCAAGCAATGGATGTCAATGTTGGGGAGTTAAATGAGAAAATGGAAATATTGGAGCTGAAGCTACATCAACTGCAATTGGCAAGTGAAATGTTGAGTTTTGGTGTGGATAATTTGCCTCAGGTAGTGGACATCAATCTTGGGGAGGACCATAATGAACCAGATGAGGATATCGTGGTGCAACATGGGATTTCAATGCATCATGAGCATAGTAGCATTAACTTCACCATTGGTAAGGACTCCCCTCCTTCGCAACTTGAGCCAGAAGTTAATGAAGCCCATGTCGGCCTGATTAGTGATTTAGACAGTTGTTAGTCTTTTTTTTGTTATGTTATGCAAATATATTGTCTGTGTAGGTGTGTTTTGGAGACTATATGCAACAAACCAATTTAGAATGACTATTTGTAGTCTATGACATTTTTTCTATATCACTCTATTTAATTCATTGGCTATACTCTATGTCAAAGTAAATCATCATTGATTTAGTTGTTGATATTTTTTGGAATAAAATTTTATTTTTCTAATCTTTTCGCAAACCAAAAAAAATATTTCCCTAATTTCAAAATACCTTCGGAACTTAATTTGCATATTTGTCTATTTCCCTTTCCAGTTAACGTAAATATTTATTTGGAAAATCGATATTGCATAATGACTATTGCTTTTTAGAAAATTGATCGGTATTATAAAATACTCTTCTCATTGTTTATTCAACAAATGCATGCATAAACATTGTTTTGCAAACAATTTTCGTTATGGAAAGATAATGCTATTTGTAGAAAGTAATATGTGCGATAGAAACTTCGTTCATTATTTTTTACATTTCCATATACTTTATCCATTTGTACATAGCAACTTAGCATGAATTATTGAATAATAAAAGGTTAATTAAGGCTAATAATGAAATCATTATACTGCAATAAAAACTTTGGCTCTATCGTCGCACTATATAATAATGGTAAAGTATTATGTGTGGAGAACTGGTGTGTGCAGAGATAAGGGAGTACGAAGAAGCATTTCACACAATATTTCGACCCTCATTCTCTTGCACATACCCCATCCTCTGTGCATCCTTCTTTCGCACATATTCACAGCTCCATGCAACTACTCTTTCGCACAGTGGAAGGTCTTCACACAAGCATTTTTGGTTAACATAAACATTTTTTTTTCTGCAGAAAATCGACATTATATAATGATTATTGCTTTTTAGCAAATCAATATGTATTATAAAATATATTTTTCATCATTATTCAACAAATGCATACATAAACATTGTTCCACAGCCACTTTCCATTATAGCAGAGTAAAGCGATGTGCAGAGAGAAATATATGTGACAAAATCTTCGTTCATTGTTTTTTGCACTTTCATATATGTTATCCATCTGCATATAGAAAATTTCTGCAACGCCGATTACTGAATAATAAAAGGTTAGTTAAGGCTAATAATGAAATCATTATGCTACATTAAATTTTTGGACTCGATCTCCACACTCCACAATAATGATATCAAATTCACAATGTGAGCTAAAGTAGTCCAAATCTCATACATGTCCGAGCTTAGTTAAAATCGAAATTGCATAAAATCAATATATCAATTTCATTTCGAAATAATAGAGAGGGAATAAAAAAGTAAAAATAAAAAAACAACAAAAACAAAAACAAATACAAAAACAAATACAAAAACAAACAAACTTTGGTTATGCTCAATAGGAAGGTATAGGAATTGTGTAGTAAAATTCTTTCTTGGATTGTCGTAGTACACACAAATTTAAAAATAATAAAACAATCAACATTATTCAAGATTCATAGCCAATAAAAGTACTAAAATTAAAAAACACTTAACTACATTTCTATCGTGTATTGTTGAAAAATGTGTACATGACAGAACACAACAGCCCAAAGCATAAGTCTCTAATAATAAGCAATAATCACAATAAGAAAAATTATATTGCATTACAAATTTCAATCATCATAGCTATGATTAAAATAAATACAATACATTGAACATACATCTAAAATCTAAAATTGTTCTTGACTATTCAGTATAACTCTGATCAATAATAGAACATTAGATATAATATAAAATTTAAAAGCATATGCTCGAAAGCTTATGTTCTATTGACGTTTCTAAGCAGTGTCACAAAATTCAAATGCATACAAGATCTTATGCAAAACATTTTGAACTTTGATTCTGTGCAGAAATCACTTATCAGTAATGAAAATGCTCAACATTTTAGCTCATTAGCTTATTCATTATGCTATTATGGCATCTTCTCTTTAACTATATGCTCTTACCTTCTAGGAAAGTACATGTGTTTGTCCTAACGAAGATTGGAATTGGGCTCTCGTGAACTGTAATATGCAAAAAAGGCAACTGCAAAAGAAAAAAAGGAACTGCACTCAACAACTAGACTAGGTTACATTAATATAATTAACAAATCTCAATAACTGAATACTAGTAAACATAAAACGAATGTGCAAATATTTAAGGGCACTTACAATATGTTAAAGCATATATGTTAATTATTTCACTATCAGTTGTCTTCAGGATCCATGGTATCTTGAACAAATGTCTTCAACATAGCTTTAATGAAATCTTTCATTGGACCGATCGTAATATCTAGCTGAACATGTTGATTGAATATCTACTTT